>OX155959.1:8443270-8460163 GCA_944548615.1 Micropterix aruncella | reverse complement strand
TAGGGTCGGCCAAACGCACGGGTCCACACCCATCCGGCGGCCGCCACGCAGAAGTGCGAGCCAGGGTAGGACGCTGGCCTGCGGGCCAGACTCCCCTAGGAGTCAACCTTCCGGCGCTCCTGGATGGTTTGCGTACCGTGCGGCATCAGCAAATCGATTGTGCATTCCGACTGATAGCCGGGAGAGTCTTGAAACAGTATTGTTTCCTATAGAGCGGGGGTAGTTGTTAACCTTACGGCAACTGCTCTTGAAACGACCATTCGGCTACCCGATACCGGGTGAAGAGCCGGGCAAAGGATGCCGTGGTCTGCGATAGATTCAGTACATACCATATCACCGCTACGAGAGGACCGTGCAAGCGACCTCGAACCTGTAACCAGTTGGGAGACTATGGAAACATACTGTCTCCTAAGGAGCGGGGGTGGATGCTGACCTGTTGTCATGCCAATCTTGAAATGACCTTGGGCCACTCGATCCTGTGTGGCACTACGGGCAAAAGATACCCAAGTCTGCGATAAATTCAAATTGAATTACCGCTGTAATACAACAGGTAGAGGCCGCATAAGCGACTTTGGACCTGTAACCAGTCGGGAGGACGGAGATATATTGCAATATCTCTAATACAAGCGAAACAACGCATATTATTCCTACATACATTTAAATCAAATAATAATAAGCCACTTGAGGCTAGCCGAGAAACTAACCATGTTGGAGAATGGCCATTTTAGTACCACGGAAATACTACAAAAATACTATAAATGTACTAGATTTGCTGTCATAATCAATCAATAACGCGGGGAGAAGGAGGTTTGGGAGAACGGATCGAAAATATTCTTCTACTTCCGTGGGTTTCTATCCCACCTTATCTAGAATGTTTTAACTTTAAAAAAAAATATTCAGGATGTATAAAGTTCCGGACAAAAATTCATCTTCTTCCGAAATTCTTCTTCTTCCATGGATTCCTATCCCGCTTTATCTAGAGTGCTTTAATAGATACTTAAGTGCTTAGGATGCAAAAGGGGTTTTTAAGTAGGGGTTTGTTTGGGGGTGGGGGGTTTAAGGGGAAAGTTAAGGGGGGAAGGGGGGGGTTGCGTGGGATCTTAGTTTTGGGGGGATGGAGGGTGGGGTGACAGCTGGGGAAGGTTTAGGGGTGGTTGGGGGAGGCTGGGGGTTTAGGGTTTGGTGCGGGGGGAGGGGGGTTTTCTGCTTGCTGAGAAAGTCTTGGAGTGCAACAGTTTTTTTTTTGTATAACAGAATAGAAACGTAAGCAAAAACAAAACGCATTGAATTCGTTGTTTGATTTTCAAAACTACACGTTCTTTTACCAAGAAGTTAAATTAATTGTATTTGTGTAGTATTAAATAGTATATAAAATGGATTTATTGAATAAGCTAGCATTCTTAATTTTCGAGATATTAAGGTTTATGTTGGGGACCCGGATTTATTGCTTTCGGGTGTATACATATGATGAATGATGTCAATGATGAATTCAATGATATCAATGATGATTAAAATCAATAAAATAAATAGAAATAAAAGCGCTTTTTACTTTTCTCCCTAGTAGATTTTGGAATCGCGGTTGGATGAACGACCAGGCGCCCATGTTGCGGTGCTCCTCTTGACTCCAGATAAATTCTAAAAATAAAAAAAAGACATAAAAATCAAACCAAAATCCAAAAAAAGAAAACTAGTAACATACTGGTTGCTCCTTTATATTTGTTGAGTTCCTCTTGAAGGTCAAGCAACGGGAACGGGCACAGACACTCCACTCGGATGATTGCAACATCGGAAATATTTTGCTTGAGTCTCTCTTGGTGCAATGCGTAATAATGTTTTCCACTGACTAGAATTACTCTCTTCACAGATATTGGATTTGCTATATGATCACCTGTTGTAAAAAAAAAATAGAGATAGAGTAAGTTGGAAGTTTCTCGGTCACACCAATGCACTGAAACCAAAAAAATTGGTTGTGTCACCCCAAGACTTTCCCGGCAAGTAGACAAGCCGTCCCTCCGCCAGCACCCCCCTCCCCCTTCTGGTGATGAACAACCCCCTCTCCCCCGTGTAATAATTTGTGGTATATTTATTGTACGAGGGCAATTCAGAAACTAACCTCCGGTTGATTGAAAAAAATACACCAAGTTAAGTAAAAATATTTTAATATATACATCTTACAACTACATCTTTGCACTATTTTTCGACATAGTCTCCATAACGATTGAGGCACTTATCGTATCTCTTCACAAGCTTTGAAATTCCTTCTGCATAAAAATCACCCGCTTGTGCCTTGAGCCAGCCTGTGACCGCATCTTTGAGCTCTTCGTCGTCATCAAACCGCTGGGACCCGAGCCATTTCTTCATATGCATGAAGAGGTGATAATCGCTTGGCGCCAGATCTGGGCTGTAAGGTGTATGGTTGAAAACGTCCCACTTGAAGGACTCAAGAAGGGCTGTTGTTCTGCGAGCAGAGTGAGGACGGGCGTTATCGTGCAAAAAAACGATACCGGAAGTCAGCATACCACGGCGTTTGTTCTGTATAGCCTGTCGTAATGTTTTTAGTGTTTCACAGTACACGTCTTGATTAATGGTCGTCCCACGTTCCATGAATTCAACCAACAACACCCCTTTGGCATCCCAAAACACCGTTGCCATCAGTTTTCTGGCAGAAAAACTGTTCTTTTGTCTCAGGGTTCACGTACTTAATCCAGGTTTCGTCACCGGTCACGATTCTGTTTAACAATGGTTCTCCTTCGTCCGCATAACGTGACAGAAAGTCTAATGCAGAGGCCATTCTTTGAGTTTTGTGGTGGTCGGTAAGAATTTTGGGCACCCATCGTGCACAGAACTTACGGTAACCCAATCTTGCTGTCACTATCTCGTACAAAAGAGTCTTAGAAATCTGTGGAAAATCAGTAGACAACTCCGCCATTGTGAAACGTCGCTTTTCACGAACTTTTGCACCAACTGTCTGAACGAGTTCGTCAGTCACCAAGGATGGTCTACCACTCCTCTCTTCATCATGAACGTTTTCTCGTCCACTTTTAAATAAACGTACCCATTCACGGACAACTCCTTCACTCATAACTTTTGGTCCGTACACGGCACAAAGCTCACGATGAATAGCTGCTGCAGAGTATCCTTTGGCTGTAAAAAACCGTATAACAGCACGCGCTTCACATTTGGCGGGATTTTCTATTGCAGCACACATTTCAAACTGCCACAAAAACTAAACTAGCGCAGGTACGATGTTCACTCGACTACGGCTTGATGCCGACTGACCTGCTGAGCGCGTGAATGCACAGATGGCGCGCTACTCCCCCCACTACCCGCACTGTGACCAATCGGAGGTTAGTTTCTGAATTGCCCTCGTATTTTCTGTGGTATTAAAATGGTATTTTTCCAAAAATTATGTAGTATTTTCCTAAATATGGTAGACTTTAAATATTATTTGTGTCGCTTGTGTACGAGATATTCCAACCAAAATTTTAAAACGGGATTTTAGTCCAACAAGGCAACTATATTGAATTTCAAGTCTCTAAGTACAATATTTCAAGATTGAAGTATGACTAGCGCGCCCTCTGGTGGACCGATTTCAAATACAATCTTTTCAACTCTTGCCATGACCAAATGATATCTGTATGCCAAATTTTAGCTAAATCTGATGAAGCAATTGAGCCCTATCGTGGAGGAATACACAAAACACAGACACACAGACAAACTTCAGTTTGGAAATGGTTTTAACCGGTCGGAAGCTAGCTTTCGCGCGAAAAATTTCATTGCAACTTTTTGGTCGATTTGGTAAATAAATAAAAACAATTTCGTTTTTCATGATTTCCCACTTGTTACCTAGTAATTAATCTTGTTAGTAATGTAGGTATATATAAAATGAAAAAAGCCGATGAACTTGCTAAGACGGGAGCAAAGGGAACGTTATACGGCCCTGAACCTTGCTGTGGCGTACCAAAAAGCCTTGCAAACCTAATGCTCAAACAAATATGTTTAGAACAATCCGTCAACCACTGGAACAACACGCCAGGGTTGAATCATTCCAAAGCGCTAATTAAGGCTGACGACCGTAAGATGGCCCGTGAGCCCTTATCGCTAAATAGGAACTATCTACGCATACTGGTGCGGGCGCTTACGGGGCATTGTGGCCTGAACAAACACATGTTCAACCTCAAGCTCAGAGACACAAAAAATGTGCAAGTTCTGCCAAGGGGCAGAGGAAACTCCCCAGCACCTCATGTGCGAGTGTGGCCCGCTGATGCGTAAAAGATACACCCACTTGGGTGGTCATTACCTCCAACCTGAGGAGGTGAAACAATCTGGCGCCACAAGCCTGCTGCGGTTCTTAAATGACACGAGGCTTAGTGCAGATTTATAGTAGGTGGCGAACACAATAGATCAGCAATGGTCGCAGTGTTACAAGACTCATAAAGACCTTAGAAAAACCCCACAAAAAAAAAATGAAGGTATAATATATATTTATATAATATAGATAGGGGCCGGCCGAAAGGGCTATTTGCGGATCTGTCAAACGACGCAAAATGCCTATAGGCATTGTTGGCGCCCAACCGAGTAATCGTCTCAGGGGGGGGGGGGGGCAAAATGTATATATCCGTCTTTATCTGGATTTTTTTTAGTGCATTCACAATACTTTACCTCCATGTCGGTTTGTAGGCCTGTAACGTAAAAGGATAGAAATCCTAATCCTTTAATAAAGGATTTCAATTCTCTATTGATTTTAGTGCATTAGTGTTCAATAAATGCAATAGGTGTGATCTGAGCATGTGGGGAAGGGATGGAGAAATTTGGAGCGGCCTATAATTTAATTGATGACTCACCTAAGACAGGTTTGAAGTGTGTACCCGGAGCCATGTCTTCTAACGTTGAAGTCGCTTCGGGTAATCTTATTAATATTTTAGGAGAGGCTACTACCAGTGGTTTTCTATAGTCACGCACCATCTAGAATATTATATACATATTTATATTTTAGGGACAAACTTAGAATATATTGCTATCGATTATATAGCATATTAGATTGTTCCATGCAGTACTACGATTCGGCAGCTAGGATTTTAGTACAAAACGCAACGTTTAGATGGCATTCATTGTTTCATTAATTTCATGAAACGAAAACAAAAGCATTTTTAATTAACCCTTCGGCTACGTAACGACTAAATTTGGTTGCACATCAGTACACCGTTGACTAGGTACATAACGACCAATATTGGCGGCTTGCTCCCAGAGCGCACAGTAATATTATTTTCTAATTCGAACGCATCCTAAAATCCATTCCAAATATCTCATTATTACCATAGATACATAGACGGTCGCTAGAATAACTTCGCGCGTCATTTCGCGGATATTTCTCGTAAAATTCCATTGTCAAACATATGTAATAATTTTTTTTTCGAGAAATCATCAAAATTTTTATTGGTTTTTATGAGCTAATATCTAAATACTTTTGTATGTAAATAAGCAAAAATAAATATTACATTTGATAGAAAATCTAATAAATATCATGATAGTATTTACAATTTCTAAATAGGGTTCCGTATTTTTCCGTAAGACAAGTACAAGTAAGAAATGCCGAGTTTTTTTCACTTTTTCGATTTTCTTATATTTATTCATAATTATCTAATTGTTTTACAAAATGAGATTTCAATATTCTATATACAAAATTTCAATGCGATCATTGCACAGTTATTCTTTTTATGATTGCTATAGTAGTTCCATAGTTATAGTACTTTGTGTCAAGCGCGGCGATATTGCAAGAAATTCCAATAAAATTGCCGCTGTCTGCCATGAAATTTTTCCGCTACTCGAAGGGTTAAGTTTAAATTGATTACTACTTTCTAAAGTTCAATATGGTGGCGTTCGCGGTATAACAGTATGGTGGCGCATTTTAGATAGCGCTTTAAACACGCGTATATCTCGAAATAAAAGTAATATTTATAAAAGTAAAAGTAAAGTATAAAAGTAAAGTAAAGTATAACAGTAATATACAAACGAATGTTTCAATCATAGCTATTATTATTTTAACATTATTTACATAAAGATGTCAATTTTTATTTTGGTAATACTAACTTACGTACTTTAATTTTGAGATAGACTAATAAATAGCATTCTATCTCTCCGTATTATTTCTGTGATGTTATTTGCCTATATAAAAAATCTAATAGATGGCACTAATAATTAGATAGATAGATAGAGATTCTTTATTGCACATTTTAAGAAACAAAACCATACAAAAGGCGTACTTATTGCCTAAAATACAATCTCTTACAGCCAACCTTCATGGAAGTGTAAGAATAATTGAATGTTATTATTGGTTAAATTATAGGGTTTTTATAATCAGTCAGACTTTTATTTTAAAAAATCATTCATAATCAATGTCATTATAGATGGTTAAATGAATTGCTGTAGATTTCGCCGTCAATGCTATCAGCGCCGCCTGCATTTCTCCGGCGCAAAAGGGTAGTAAAAATGTATTATGGAGTTGAACAATCTAATATCGAATATAATCAATGATATTATTATACGAGAGAAAGATCACCTGTCGCCTCAGTAGATGGAAGTACTGAGCTGGAGTGGTCGGGTTGGCAAATTGGACGTTGATGTCTTCACCGTCGGGAGCGAATTCTTTGGAGTCTGTCAGTTGGAGGAATCGCTCTATCCGGCAGGAGGAATGGTCTGAGCCGGCTCCGTCATAGCCGTGGGGCAGCAGCATTACCAAGCCGCAGCTTTTCATCCATTTTGCTGAAAAAAAAAACAAATATGAGAGTGATTGACATTTTTGTCTATGTGATGTGTTGTTACATATGTCTCACATTCTCCGGGTGCGATGTAGGTGTCTATGACGATCTGAGCACCATTGAAGAAATCACCGAATTGCGCTTCCCATATAATTAGATTGTTCGGATTGTCTATCGCCATTCCGTATTCGTAGCCAAGAACTGCTTCCTCTGATAATATACTGTTTGCCACCTAACAATATTAAAAAATATATGGTACTTGCATTACTACTGTCATACATTACTCCCTCTATAATCCGATGCTTTACTTCTCTTGCCCTGCCTGTAATCCGGCGTTTTTATACAGGCAGATACCAAACTCGGTAATTTCGAGTGTGAGTAGGAGACAACTGACTGCTTATAAATTTGAAGACTATCGCGGTTGTTTGACATTATAAATAGGATAGAAAACGAATTTACCTCGTGAAATTTGTAGCACCCGACGTTTTGGTGACGTTGCAGCCGCCGTTGTCCAGGGTAAACTGAAGAGCTGTCAATCCGTTGTTTTGCGGGTAGGCCGCGTACCGCTTCCGCCACTGCGTAGGTTATAACGGTGGTGGGGGGCCGGGCTCGGAGTGCGGGAATTTTGAAAATCCGTCTTGCACACAACACTCACTGTATCCTGTTTTACGTCTTTGCGTTCGGCGTTCGGCGGCGGGAACATTTTAAGAAGAGGGTTCCACGTAGAAGAGAGTTTGTAACCGTCGTCTCTGTTAAAGTTCGGGGTTCTTCTTATTTAAACGTTCAGCGAGAAGAATCGGCGATCTGCGAACATATATTGGATAGCGGAAGTAACCACTGGATGCAGTTTCAAAATCCCATTGTGCTATCCAAAGAACAATTCTACTTTCCTCGCATGATCCGGGAAGCCATTGAAATAAGAAGAACCCCGAACTTTAACAGAGACGACGGTTACAAACTCTCTTCTACGTGGAACCCTCTTCTTAAAATGTTCCCGCCGCCGAACGCCGAACGCAAAGAGGTAAAACAGGATACAGTGAGTGTTGTGTGCAAGACGGATTTTCAAAATTCCCGCGCTCCGAGCCCGGCCCCCCCACCACCGTTATAACCTACGCAGTGGCGGAAGCGGTACGCGGCCTACCCGCAAAACAACGGATTGACAGCTCTTCAGTCTACCCTGGACAACGGCGGCTGCAACGTCACCGAAACGTCGGGTGCTACAAATTTCACGCGGTAAATTCGTTTTCTATCCTATTTATAAGTGACTGCTTGTCGCGGGAGACAGCTGATAATGTTTTGACAACAGATGATGTCTGCAAGCAGACGACTAGTGACAAAGAGGAAAATAACCAGTTTTTGACAGACGGTGATATCATAGAGGCTCTAACCAAAATAGTAGAGGTTGAAGAGGAGAAAGCCGGAAGGCAAGTGACGCCAGCTGTTTAAACAGTAGATGTATTAGAATAGACCGCGAGAGTACGAAGGTCGACTGTGAGTGGAATAGAAAGAGATAGCTGCATATCCATAGCATATCAAACTTATGGCGTCGAAGCTTTGCCATAGTGATATATTTACGTGTATCCCAAGCATATGCGACTAAACAAGGATAGAGGGAGTGCCGTATGCAGGTATCTCTTTCTATTTCGCAATCGCATTCTCTGGCTGGTCGCGCGCTCTATTATACTATATCTATGGTTCAAACAATATCGCACGATGCAGCCATTGATTACATCCTATTACCTGAGCCGAAGAAAATGTTGTCACCGCGAGTAACATTCTAGTGTTGAAGCGATTTCAAGAACATGAGTTCAAAATGACATTTATTGTGAAAAAGCAGATGAAAAAAAATATTTTATGCCTTCCAAATCAATGGAATAATGTAGACAATTGATACAAAGCCACAGTACTACTGCATTGTAACTTTAGTTTTTTTCTTTATTATCGTTTTAGTTTACTTTACCACTTCAATTGCATGTATGTACTAATGTAATGTATAATACGGTATTACATACATATATCTATATAATAAAACACAACTTCTGCCATTTAATGCATCGTTATTAGGACTTCCAGTAATCCGGCAGTGCTCTGATCCGATATCTGCTGGATCACTAAGAGACTACTGTATCTCGTATCTTACAAATTACAGAGGTATCGAGATAGTTTTTTGTAAAGTATACAGAAAATTTAACTCACTTCTAAGTAACCTTTCTGATCCGAATGCATATTATTTAATGGGATGTAAATATTGTTTGTATCTTGATCGACTAGCATAACATGCCTGTGTGAAAAAGTCCCTCTTCCGACGTCTTCCCCGCTGAGTCTCACATTATGACCTTCTTCTAAGAGAGAACCTATAAGAAAAGAGATATTTTGTAGATTTCAACAGAATTTCAAGGTAGCACATTAGAAATATTTTTAAAAAAAACAAGCTTTGCTTTCAATTAGGGAGTTATATTGGCAATCTTCCGGCTCTATTTTCAGAAACTCGTCATCATGTATAATAGAAAGTACTCAAGACAACAAAGCAAACGAGCCAAATTTCGACTATCTTAGCAATTTTCATCAGGGAGTTCCAGTCCCTACATCTCGACTATCTTAGCACTATAAATAGGATAGAAAACGAATTTACCTACCGCGTGAAATTTGTAGCACCCGACGTTTCGGTGACGTCACCGAAACGTCGGGTGCTACAAATTTCACGCGGTAAATTCGTTTTCTATCCTATTTATAATGTCAAACAACCGCGATAGTCTTCGATTTTATATCTTAGCACTTTCGATCAGGGAGTTCCAGTGGCAATATTCCGGCTCTATCTTCAGACCCTTTTTTTTTAAATTTGTTGTGTGGGGCTTTTTTAAGATCTTTATGAGCCTTGTAACACTGTGACCATTGCTGATCTATTATGTTCGCCACCTACTATAGTTCTGCGCTAAGCCTCATGTCATTTAAGAACCGCAACAGGCTTTTGGCGCCAGATTGTTTTACCTCCTCAGGTTGGAGGTAATGACCACCCAAGTGGATGTATCTTTTACGCATCAGCGGGCCACACTCGCACATGATGTGCAGGGGAGTTTCCTCTGCCCCTTGGCAGAACCTGCACATTTTTGTGTCTCGGAGCTTGAGGTTGTACATGTGTTTGTTAAGGCTCACCAGTATGTGCAGATTGTTCCTATTTAGCGATAAGGCCTCAAGGGCCGTTTTAGGGTCGTAAGCCTTAATTAGCTCTTTGGATTGATTCAACCCTGGCGTGTTGTTCCAGTGGTTGACGGATTGTTCTAAACATATTTGTTTGAGCATTAGGTTTGCAAGGCTTTTTGGTACGCCACAGCAAGGTTCAGGGCGGTATAACGTTCCCTTTGCTCCCGTCTTAGCAAGTTCATCGGCTTTTTCATTTCCCTCGATTCCTGCATGGCCGGGAACCCATCTTAGAATTACCCTGTTCTTTTCGCCCAGGGAATTCAATAGTGATACACAGTTTTGCACTAGCTTTGAATTAATAGTATTCGAGGCTAGTGCCATATTGAAGAGGAGAGGTCCTAATGTTGAGCCCTGAGGCACACCGATGTTTACTATTTCACATCTCGATTGCTCGGCCTTTTCCTCAATTCCATCAATTATTTTAATCTCCACCGCTTGCTGCCTGTTTTGTAGGTACGATTTAATGAGTGAATTGGCCACTCCTCTAATTCCATAATGGTTTAGCTTGTCTACCAAGGTATTGATATTTATACAGTCGATTGCTTTGCTTAGATCGCAGAACAGTCCTGCTGAAAGCATCTTCTTGTTTCGACTATTCTCAATCATGAAACATGCATTCAGCGCGGCATCCTGTGTAGATTTTTTTTTGTCCGGAATCCATATTGACTGTCTGAAATGACCACAAATTTTTCAAGGAAACCATTTAGTCGTTTTACGGTGACCTTATCCAAAATTTTTGGGAAATTACTCAGTGGGGCTACTGGTCGATAATTTTCTACGCTCGTGGGATCGCCCTTTTTTATATATCGGTGTAATCTTGACTACTTTATGACAATCTGGAAATATTCCCTCTGAAAAGCTTAAATTGTAAAGATATGTTAGACCCTTGTCTTACCAGTACACGTTTATGGATTTTAATTACGCTAACAGGTATATCATCGAGACCAGTTGATTTTTTGTTCTTTGGAGAGTCGATGCATTTTTCTATTTCTTGATTGTTGATTGATAGTTTGATCCTTATTAAATGTAGTTTATGTAGAATTACTCTTTGGATGCTTTCTATTTTTCTAGTTTTCATATATTTTCGTTATTGAATTGCTGATTCTCTATGTTTTCTCATTATTTCTGTTTATTTTTATTTTTCTAGTTTTTATATCTTTGTTATTTTTGAATTTCTATGTTTCTTTTCAATATTAGTTTTTTAAAGACTTTTTTATAATTTGAAATGTAATTTTATTTGTAGAAATACCAATTTTATTTGATATGCAATTTCTATACCCAGATCGGGTTTTTGAAAATATTTTTTTCTTATTTCTTATGTCATAAGAGCTGCCTTGCTATCCGAGTGGATATAGATACGGTGGTTGGCGTAGCTCTTATGGAGATTGATATCCGCACAATCAATAATGGCGTATGTATATCTCCGCCAGGTATTACTGATGGGTTCAAATCGGGACTGGACGTAGGCTGCGGTATATATGGAGAGCGACCAAACTTCGAAATAAGTATAAACTTGGGGAAATACGCCTCCATATTCCAAGCGGAGATCTTCAGACCCTTGTTATCATGTGTAATGAAAAGTACTCAAGACAACAAAGCAAGCGAGCCAAATTTCGACTATCTTAGCAATTTTCATCAGGGAGTTCCAGTCCCTACATCCCGGCTCCATCATCAAATTAGCTCGATGGTACCATAACTTGGGCAATATTGCCACTGAACTTACATAAGTATGCCAAATTTCAGCTCAATCTGATACTTGTGATACAATGGTTGAAAAATTGTTTCCAAATTTTGAAACTGACAACTTACATACATACGAACATTGCAAATTAAAATAATGCTCGTAAAAATATAAAACTTACCGATACACATCGCTTCAGCAGTAGCCCAGTCGATTTTGCTGCCTTCTTCAACTTTTCTTCTTCTCGCATTGACGTAATTTTTCAAAAGATGAGGATGTATTTTCTGAAATATAATTCTAGAGTTAATGATATTCATATCCTATTATAACAAGTAACGTATCCACCAACCCCGGATCTACAATTTTTCCGAGCCGGGGCAAAAACATAACATTGGCAACATTTTAAAAAACTCACAAAACAAATACACTGGGTGGGATTATTTGTGACCCTAGATTATGAATATGAACTATGATTATTTATGATTATGTTAACTGCTGGAATGCTACTTGCAGAAGGTCGATCTCCGTATTATAAATAAAGTACAAACGGAGCTGCCATGGAATTCACCGACCGGAGTCGGGCTCATCATAATACTATTTTTACACTTCTGGGGGTGAGCAGTGGATTCCGGACTAACGACCGGCTGTGGTAGGTTTAGGACAGCTGTCTTGCCACATGTGAGCGTTCACCTTACCACCCATTCACTCCCCCTTCGAAGCCATAGAATTTGAGATGCGCAAATTGCGGTTTTAGATATTTTTTCTAGGAAAGAGTTGATTATTTTTCTGGAAAGATCAAGATCTTTAAGAGGTGATATAGAGATTTAGCTGGCAGGCTACGAGCGCCAATTTCCACCGCGTGAAGGGGAACAGTGCCGGGTTACGGCATTTGAGAGATTATGGTATTTATTTAATTTGTACTCTACAATAAGGGCCACCTTCCGTGATAGATAGTAAAGAGTTATATCTGGACGCAGGGTTGTGCATCCGAGACTTTCATGGAATTTATACTGCTTAGAGACCGAAGCGACCTCCAGAATCTAATCTGAAACTTTCTCAATTATTGAGAAAGGTTTTGAAGTTAAATGTTTTTTGCCTTTAGAGCCATCCCACACAAACTGTAGTGGGGGTTTGGACGATACTGTCAAACCATTGTTGGCATGAGCCTCTGGGAGGCTAATTTCCTCGCGAATAACAGCGAGAACTTTGTCATCGCGGTAAGTGTACCGTCCTTGATCTAAGGCCACCTTGCAGCCAGCTAGAATATGTCTAGCTGTGCAAGGGGTATTGCTACAAAGGGGATATAAACTCGGCATAACTCCAAGGAGCGAGGTTACTGGAGTCTGGAAGTGTATGCTGAAAGGCATTCAAATAAAATTTCAGCATCTCTGGCGTCCAGTCATATAGCATTACCTTCCAGTGCATTGGAGGCGGAATGCAAAAGTCCTCAAATGTTGACCAATCATTCTGGCATTGAAGGCCAATAGCATGAGCCATACTGTTGCTGCCGTAATCTCCCAGCAAGAGAGATTTATTCTGCAATTATGTAATTATATGCGAAAAATGTCACCTTCATTGAATAAGCCACCATTATACATTAGTATGCGAGCAGTAACACCTCTTACAAAGAAATTTTCGAAGGTTGACAACATGCGGTCATGAGTTTGATTCCCATGGCTAGCTTTCTAAGGGATAAATAAATTTGCACTCTATATTATCTATTTGCTAATAACTTTTCCTTATGTGTGACATTAATATACAGGTTGAGTTTTTAATTAGTAACATCCTTAACCCTTCAGGCCTCGGCCCCTCAGCCGATTGACAAGTTGATGTCCCAAAAAATTTTAGTAAAAATTAGTAAAAAAAATGAATTACGACGCTGTCCCACCAAAAACATTAATTACTGCCAAACCACTGTACCCATAATTAAAATGAAACATATTAACATAATAAAATAAAACAAATTAAATTAAAATAAAATTAAAACGGGCCCGTCACGCTGAATCAGTTTGTGGCCGATATCGGCCAATCGGGGCTTGAGGGGTTAAAGTGGGTGAAACCGTACGAGCAAATATGCAACTTTTTATATAAAAAAAATGTGAAAAATGTTTTTGTTTTTATTTTGTTGGTAAATTGGAAAAACTTGTCCGATAAATAAAAGTTTGATAAGCGTAGAGAGCGCTGCGCCATCTAGCGATAGGTAAAATATTGCAAATAAACAATATTCGCAATATTTTATCTACCACTAGATGGCGTCAAAATTCAGAAATTTAAAAAAAAAGTTTTTTTCCAAAAACTTGTATATTTGCTCTTACTGATTCACTCACTTCAAGATGTTACTAATTAAAAACTCATCCTGTATGCAGCGTAGACAACGCACATCCAGACTGTTCCATCAAATTTTACTATCTAACCTTGCTACAGCTTTACACGTCGAGCTTTCGTTTCTGCGAAAGAATCTATTACCACATCAACTAATAATTATAGAAACACGTTTGAAAGTGTAGTTGTTAACAAAGAAAACCAACGCTAATTATTCACAGATTTTTAACGACCGTCGCTTGACGCTCGACTCTGCTCATGTAGCCCTGTCCCCTTCTGTCTGTGGGGAGGAATTTTTCTAGACGCGGCGGGAAATTCCCTGGCAGAGACATCACGCACACTGCGCTCGCTACCAAAAAATAACTTAGGATGTGTTCTAAAAACCAATTAACAATCGATAGTATGGCACGCCCTGGATACTAGTCGCTCTAGTGATACAAGTTTCTTTTCAAACACATGACTTTGGCGCCTTCTTAAATTGTCGCCCAGGAAAGATACCCCCCCCCCCCCCCTCCCCCATAGATCTGGGGCTAGTATCCACTTACAAAATCTTCCGGATGATTGATAGACGACAAGCCGATTCTCCTCAAAGTGTCGATGTCGATTCCAGTGTGCCATTTCTCAATGGCATTTGGCGCAGATGTCATTTTTGACCACTGTTCTTTAAAGTACAATGCCTCTGATTTGAACGATTCTATTCCTCTTAATTCTTCTTCTAGCCAATTATAGTGTTGTTTAGCAGTTGATGCAATATCGTCTTTGGTGAGTACACCATCGGAGATCAGAGATTCGGCGTATGCGTCCGGTATGGATCTGAAATATTGAATATGATTTGAAATGGATATGAATATTGAATATGAAATGGAGTGGATGTGAACATTGAATATGATTTGAAATTGACGGTCTTTTGGGATATTTGATTCTCATGGAACAGTTAATTCTACGATAAGGGCCATCTTCCGAGATAGATAGTAAAGAGTTATATCTGGATGGAGGGCTGTGCATCCGAGACTTTCAGGGAATTTATACTGCTTAGAGACCGAATCGACCTCCAGAAATCTAATCTGAAGCTTTCTCGATTATTGAGAAAGGTTTGTAGTGAAATGTTTTTTGCATATATGAATTGAAATAGACATGAATATTGAGTAAGATTTGAAATAGACGTAAATTTGTAGAATAAGATAACAATAGACACAAACGGAGCTGCCATTGAATTCACCGACCAGAATAGGGCCCATCATAATATTATTTTAATACTTCTGGGGGGTGAGCGGTGGAACCCAGACTACCGACCGGCTATGCTATGTTTAGAACAGCCGTGTTGCCACATGTGAGTATTCATCTTACTACCCCTTCAAAGTCATATGATTTGTAATGCGGAAATTGAAGTTTTAAAATTTATTTCTAGGAAGGAGTTGGTTATTTTTCTGGAGAGACTAAGGTCTGTAAAGAGTTGTAATAGAGATCTGGCTGGCAGGCCGCGAGCGCAAACTTCCACTGCGTGAAGGTGAACAGTGAAGCCGTTCCGGGTGATAGCATTTGCGAGATCATGGTGTTTATTTAATTTGTACTCATGGACTAGTACTTTGTTGGGGCGGTAAGTGTACCGTCTTTGATCTAACACCACCTTGCAGCCACCGAGAATATGTCTGGCTGGGCAAGGGGTGTTGCTTCAAAGGGCCATGAACTATCCTCTAAAAAGCTCCAAAGAGTTTGGTTGCTGGGGTCTGGAACTGTATGCTGGAAGACATTTAAAAAAAAACATAAATTTAAAGGCAATTAAATAACTTAAAAATAAAATAAGATGCTACTGACTTCTTAGCGTGAATTACGCTGTAGAGGGCTGGATTTGTAAAGGTTGGATCGTCTAGTTCATTGTGTCCCCATCTTCGAAAGCAGTTAAAATCGATGAAAACGTCTTGTCTGAATTTTCTCTGGTAGCTGAAGGCGAGTTTTGTGGCTTTAGCGACCAACTGAAATCATATACATACATATCAAATGAATACGTGATGTTACAGTATTGTAATATTCTTGGGAAAAATTTTAAATAACTTAATAAGCCATCTTCTATTCGAGAGGATGTATTTATTATGCCTGCCAGCTAAATCTCTGTTTCACCTTTTTAAAGATCTTGGTCTCCCCAGGAAAATAATCTACTCCTTCTTAGGAAAATTATCTAAAACCGCAATTTCAGCATCTCAAATTCTATGGCTTCGAAGGAGGAGTGAATGGGTGGTAAGGTGTATTCTCACATGTGGCAAGACAGCTGTCCTAAACCTCGTTAGTCCAGAATCCACTAGTCACCCCCCAGCAGTGTAATAACACTATATGATGGGCCCGACTTCAGTCGGTGAATTCCATGGCAGCTCCCTTTGTATTTTATTTATTTATTGTTTTGGCTCTTAAAACCTATCAGTGTATACTTATATACCTCAGGACTTTCACCATTGATGTGGATGACCGGAGCGCTGATACATTTGGCAAGATCTGAGCTGTAACGACTAGACCTGCCTCTGTCCCCGGGTGTGGTGAATCCGACTTGGTTGTTGACGATCATGTGAATGGTGCCTCCGATGTTGAAGTTGGGTGTTTGAGATAACATGAGGCACTCTTGGTTTACACCTTGGCCAGAGTATGCCGCGTCGCCGTGGATCTATAAAATGTACAATATTGCAGGTTGATTTAAAAAATTGGTTGTATCACCATATGTCTTTCCCGGCAAGTAGCCAAGGACTGATTTCATTAAAAAAAATAATTTCATAAATAAAATCGACGAGCACCTTCTCTCGGTTGGCCAACGAACCAGGTTGGGTTCCGTTCCATGTGTTGGCCCTTAGCCAAGAAACGAACGTTAATATTTGATTAAAATGTATGGCGGAATTTAAATATTATTATAGAAGCTAGCATGTATGTGATATATTCTAGCCGAAT
>OX155959.1:8228270-8438270 GCA_944548615.1 Micropterix aruncella | reverse complement strand
TCTATGGTCTTGTTATTTTTACTTCAGTTCTATGTTCCCAAAACTTCATTTAGTTTCAAACTATGCCATATTCTAAGATAACATTAAAAAAACGCAATTTAATTTCAAACTCTGTTACATCCACGACAAACGGTTTTCAAACGCCGCCATATCTGTACCATTGATTTTATAGTTAAAATCATTGTCTGTACCGACCAATCAGAGCAAAGAAATAACCGAAAAACCGTCATGGCGATTAACCCCACAAATGACTGGCGATTAGCTCGGGTTTGCCTACGGCAAAATGTATATAAATTTATATTTACATTTACATTTACATTTACATAGAGCGGGGTTTACTATAGAGCTATAGCATTACTATAGAGCGGATTACTATAGAGCGGCGCACTTTTACATTCATATTTACATTTATATAAATTTATATACATTTTGTATACATTTTGCCAAGGCATCCATTATTGGACGCCTCACATTTGAGGGGTTTAATGGCGAACTATTAGCTCTCCAGTGTTTTTGGTGACGTCACAGCCCGAAGTTAGTAGGTAATAAATGATGTCAGGTCCTAGACTTCAAAACCTGCAAAAGGAGAATGCTACTATTTGTATGACCCTGGGCCCACCAGCCAATAAGCTTGAGAGTGGCATATATACTTAGGCATATTTTAGTTACGCTTATTAACTAAATCCCACCTTTAATATATTAGTGCTATTTGAGTTATCAGACCCCATCCGGATAATCAAAAATACAGATAATTGTTTTTTTTTTAAAAAAGGTCTATTTTAATTAACTATTGTATGTATGTTGAAAATAAGAGAAAAAGATATTTTTAAAGAAAAAGAGCCAACCGTTACTTGCTTTACATGATGAACAACCATGCTTCTTAGCTAAGATAAGAGCTTTTTCACAAAGAATCGGACCCGAAATTGGGTTTCCCATAGAACGTTGCTGCAAAAAACCACCTTCTAAATCAGTGGTTTCCAACCTTTTTTATTTTGCGCCCCACTAAATGCGTATCCGGAATGTATACTCCCCACTTCCCACAAATTATATTTGTTTAATTACGTTAAAAACATTTGAAAAAAATCAAATGATTATATTTCTCTGTACAACTCAACGTATTTGAAACACAGTATGTAATATTGCCTCAAATTTCTTTTGTCTTACCCATTATCTATATTGTGAATGTTTTATAAGTATTGGTGTCGCGCCCCACCTTGTACCTACAACGTCGCGCCCCACCAGTGGGGCGCGCCTCATTCGTTGGGAACCGCTGTTCTAAATTGTTGTTTGTTGCTGCTGTCATTCATTTGCTTGAAGAACTTCCATTCTCCTTTTCAAGCACTGACACGAAGTTTAAAAGTGTAGGTTTGTTCTCTTTTTCAAGCACTGACACGAAGTTTAAAAATTTAGGTATGTTTGTTTCTGTCCTAATCTTTTCCATCCTTATTTTGGATAATCAGCGATTTGGATACCTAGTCGGAGTTCGGATAATTGGAGTTTTACTGTAATTACCTAGGTCTCTGACGAGAAATGTCTATTAACAATTATTATTATTATTGTCTCTTTAATATTATTATTACTACCTATTTCTTCTTCAATGCACAAAATAAAAAAATAATACAGCAAAAACAAAATGATACGGCACGAAATGAAAGCCAAAAAACAACTAATGGCCTATATGGCGCTCGCCGCATGAGTCGATTGCAGCCATTCCGCCCGCTTCGTCTCGCATCTCTGACGCGACTCACCATGTAAGACCAACCACTATCGTCATCTATTCCCGTATATAACTTGTTACCCACAGCAAATGATTATTCGGAAGAGCTGTCATACAAGTATAAATAATACATAAAAGGATCTTTCCAATGATATTGTAGTTTATAGTTATGTAGTTAATAATCATTTGTATTGGTGTTCTCCTTAGAACAGGCTCTGCTTAGTTAGGAGCAACAAAATCTATGTTAAGTGCTAACAGTGTATTTATTTTTGGATAATAAAAAAAAATGGTTCATTGCTATTGGAGAGTGGGCCCAAAGAGTTTCAATCTCCTTTAAATATCAAAACCAGGGATATTCCCCTCGCGCCAATCCAACCTCCCCTGTGCGCCAATTCGTAGTATATTTGTAGTATTTCCCATGGTATATAAGATTCGGCCCAACAAGGCATCTGTGTATCGAATTTTAAGTCTCTAACTGCAAGAAGCAGTTAGAGACTTGAAGTATGAATAGCACGCCCTCTGGTGAACCGATTTCAATCACAATCGTTTCAACTCTTGCCTTGACCAAATGATGCCTGCATGCCAAATTTCAGCTTAATCGGATGAAGCCTTTGGGCGCAATCGTGGAGGTATACACACACAGACACACACACAAACTCACAGGTAGATTTCAGTTTGGAAATGGTCTTAATCGTCTAGGTAAGGTCAAAATGTATATCCGTCTTCATCTCGAAAATAAAATGTGCGCAATTCACAATATTCTACCTCTACCGGGAAAGTAAAATTGATCCTACTGCAAAATAGACCTATCTGGATCTGACGGAGTTTGAAATTAGACGACACATGTGTCTAAGTAGGGATAGGTTTGAAATTAGACAACACATATGTGTCTAAGTAGGGATAGACCCAGTATTTTTTTTAAATATGCACTCGTGATTTTACTTATCAAATATTTCATCAATTGATGTAACTTTAATATTAACTCTTATTAACAGAAAATTGATCCTACTGTAAAATAGACCTACCTGGATCTGACGACACATGTGTCATAGTAGGAAAAGTTTGGAATTTGAAATTAGACGACACATATGTGTCACAGTAGGGAAAGTTTGGACTTTGAAATTAGATGACACATATGTGTCATAGTTGGGATAGGTTGGAATTTGAAATTAAACGACAAATATGTGTCATATTAGAGATAGGTCGGAATTCGAAATCAGATGTCACATATGTGTCATAGTAGGAATAGTTTGGAATTTGAAATTAGACGACACATATGTGTCACAATAGGGATAGTTTGGAATTTGAAATTAGATGACACATATGTGTCATAGTGGGGACAGGTTGGAATTTGAAATTAGACGACAAATGTGTGTCATAGTAGGGATAGGTCGGAATTTGAAATTAGACGACACATATGTGTCATAGTAGGAATAGGCCTAGATTTTTATAAAATATGCACTAGTAATTTTACTTATCAAATATTACAGATATTTATAACATTAATATTTATTATGTAACTCTTATTAACAGAAAATTGATCCTACTGTTAAATAGACCTATCTCGATCTGATGGACTTTGAAATTAGACGATAGAACTACAGTTGACTTACCAAAATGCATAGCTATGTCGCACATAGCCTTCGTTTCTTCTGAAAATTCCGGAAAACCTTTAAATTTCCTTAAAATCTGAGCTGGAGGTAATTTCAATAATCCAGTCTGTAGATTCAACCTTCCACGATGGGGCATCCCCAAAACAATATTTTTGATATCGTCTTTTGCTGATAAATCAATAACTTCTCTGAAAAATGCCAGCATGCTCTCGGCACCTTCGGCGCCATACCTCTTGACCATCGGGAATTTCGTCGCTAGGAATCTATCCCACTCTTGCGACTTTATCAAGTCTTTGGCTATGTTGACTTTCTCCTCGTTCGACAGCTCCGCCGCGCTGGATTTTTCTATCTCCCGAGCGAACCATTCTCGCTCCTGCTCAGTCTCGAGATAAGAGAATTCGTAGGAGATTGAACCGCAGTATATGTCTTTGAGGAGTTTGGTGGCTTCTTCGACTGTGATAGTTTTGTTGGGGACGTCTATGATTCCTTTTAAGTCGACCGTTTCACTGGGAGATAGGCCGTAGCGATCCAGGTTGAGTTCTTCAAGCACCCTGAAACAGGATATAAAATGGTTGTTAAATACGATATGGGTAGGACAGACTGAGCCCTCGTATGCAATGTAGGTATATGATGCAACGCTCCCACGCTGGTGTGCACACTTGTCTCACGTTGGTGGGCACATTTGTCCCACGTATGCAATGTATACCGGATGAGTTTACATTAACCGGCGCCCTTGAAGTGGGTAAATCAATACAAGCAAATAAGCAAGTTAAGATTAAAATTAAAAAGATTTTTTTTAATTCGAAAAGCTATTTTTTGTTCACAAGTTTTTTCAAAAGTTTCTTATTTGCTCGTACTGATTTACTCACTTCAAGGATGCAGGTTAATTTAAAGCTGCTGTCACTTTTCAGAAGGTGCAGTTGTATCGTGTACAATATGTTTTTTAATTCTTAAAGTGAGTTTAACCCGTTGAGTATGATACGATCAAATCTGGTTCTGAAACAATTATCCGTTGAGTATGATACGACCAGATCTGGTTCCGCGTTTTTTTCACTTCTTTGACGTTCTCATATTTATTCATAATTATCTAATTGTTTTACAAAATGATATTTCAATATTCTATATTCGAAATTTCAATGCAATCATTGTGCAGTTGTTCTTTTTATGATTGGTGTAGTATTTTCGTAGTTATAGTACTTTAAGGTCGATGTCGCCGAAAATCCTGCAAAAGAGACAGATGCATCCATGAAAATACCCATTTACTCCAAGGGTTAAGAACAATTTACTCAGTTTGATAATTTTAAATGAATACGTATGCACCACAAAAACAAATAAAAAGTTAAAAAAAGAATCTTATTTTCTTGATGAATAAGTAGGCAAGGAGAAAAGTTTGGAGAATACCCTAATTACTGGAGAAATCGGATTATGATGAAGAACAATTTCTTATGTACGTGCGCATGTCTTTTCTCTGTGCAAGCGCCGACGTTCTATATGAGTTTGACGCGTTGCGAATTATAGAAACACACTGGTCTTACACGTCGGACAGTGTACTGCCATCCCCTCTACCTATCCATGCCGATCTGGAGATCGCAGTCGACGTTACGTGGGTTGAGTCATGCATGTGACAGCATTGCGTATGATAAGGGGTCCGGCCCACTTGTCCTACATACGCATTGTATGCAACGCATTATTGACATCTGGCCCTTAAATTTGCATGAAAGCACGCAATTAACACGCAACTTTGCATGGGATAAGTGTGTCTGCTTTCATGCAAGTTCAAAGGCCAAACGTGTACCTGGCGTATGTGGGACAAGTGTAGCACTGGCCTCAGTACGTTTTTGTCATCTGTTTTCATGAGTCCAGAGTCCAGATGTCATAATGCGTTGCATACGTTGCGTACGTAGGATCAGTCTGCCGCTACCTTATTTCGTGCATATTCTAAGATTTTGAATAGGTACCTACTTATTGGTAACTCTAAAATCGACGGGATTGATGCAGGCTATTTTGTGTCCATGTTCTCTGTAATTTGATACCAGTCTGAAGAAGTTGCTCTGGTTTTGCCTGGAAATCAGAGCTTCATTGGAAACTGCAAAAACAATCGAAATTTAAATTTTTGACAGTTACTTTCGCGCCTTTCCTCTGACAGCGCAAGTCAGTGTTACTATACGTGCCTAAAAAAAAGTCTGTTTTACGGAACGGGTCCCATCAAACTTGCAGAAGGCAAATTTGCAGACGGCAATCTTGCAGACGGCATTCTTGCAGGCGGCAGTTTTGCAGAAGGCAATCTTGCAGAAGGCAGTTTTGCAAATGTCAAACTGACGTTTCGAGAACCTAACCTAACCTAACAGAAAAACTTAAAACATTTTTTTTAATGTTTAGTTTGATGTATAAAAGTCATCCACTACAAGGATGTCGGTAATTAATGTCACTTCGATTTTAGGGAAAGAAAAACCTAACCTAACCTAACCTAACAGAAAAAATTAAAAACTGTACTGAAGGTTGCCGCCTGCAAGGTTGCCTCCTGCAAATCTGCCCTCAACAAATTTGGAGCTGTCAAAAGTGACATTTGTGCAAGTTTGCCGCATGCAAAACTGGCGCCCCCCTTTTAAACATTACATTATTTTTTACTGAATATCCAATTGACCGCTAAAATCCGATCTTGGAAGTGTGAAAATATTTGTGTTAGGTAATAGGTCTCGTTATTATTCTTTACTGAACATACACAGGTAGTCAAGTATTAAACTGTTAGATTGTCAAAAAAAAGTGTAGTGGCGGAGCAATAATTTTGTATTTCGCGCGGTTTGAGTGTCCAACTCTACAGGCAGGCGGACAGCGGATATGGCGTCATCATAGCGAAAAATTAAAAGAAGATGGCGGGTGGTGAAGACGCGTGCCTGTGTGACGCATTGATTAATTAGTAAAATAAAGTTTAAATCCAGTAAAGAACGCACTTAATTCATCCAACACATAAGAAAATCACATTTATAATTAAAATAGTAAATTATTTGGAACCTACTCAAAGCATTAGTTGTAAAATCTTGTAGGTTTGCCTATGCTAATTTATTCAATTTGTAGGTTTGCCTATGCTGATTATTCATCAGTTGCCACGGAGATATACAGGAATTGATAAGAAATGAAATGTATTATAACAGATAACAGTTGCAAATATGAAATAGTGACACGCCAATGACGTTTTCAGACACACACATATAATTTCTGATAATAATGAACGTAGCATGGCAGCCTAAGGACTTCAGAAAATATAATTTTAAATTACGTCTCATGTAGTTGTATCAGTGTGATTGTCTGGTCACCAATACATACAATTGAAGCATTCTAAACACCCGCATATTTTTTTTACCAAGCACCGGGAGTAAAAATCCGCAACGATTTCTGTTGGGAAATATTTATTTTGGTACACATAGCTCACCTACTCTACTGGTAGATGATCTGTCGTCAGTGCATAAAAACTCGATATGCGAAGTAGGATAAAGAGGGGCAAAATGGAAAGCTTATACAATTCTGAAAGAGAAAAAGAATCTATATAAAATAGTTAATAATAAATAAAGTTTTTATTGCAAACTACAAATCATCTCTTTAGTATTACCAAAATTAGTTCAAGCGAACGAGATAGAGCAATACCTTAGAGCGATATGAAAAACTACCTGTCGAACTTAAAATTGAAAACCGTTCATTGTGTTTAAAAGTGAATTATTGTATAATTATTTTGGTATAACTGCAGTATAGGAACCTCTCTTAGATTGTTGATTTTTAAACGTCACCCTACTACGCTGATTCCGAATTTTAATCTGTAATAATTTCGTTCTTTTGTAATTTAGTTCTTTATTCAGTCTCCATAAATTAGCGAGATATAGGCATTCAGATTCGGAATCAGCGTAGTGAATATAGTCGGGTGAATATCGAAAATTGTCACAAACATGGTATAATATATGTAGGGGAGACCTGTCCAAAACCGTATACCGGGGTAAAACCGTACAGCATAAGTAACTCCTTCAGTTTTCAAAAATTCCCGCCGGCGCGTTGCCCATCTCTAGCCACCATACTTTTTTATTAGTCAGCAGAGACCTGTCAAAGCACGATCACCGGCCGACAATTTATCGCATATTTGTTATTTTTCGGTGTCCTGGTGTTATTTTTGAGTTATTAGAATATCGAATATTGAAGATTCCGTACTTTGTAGGTATGTGGCATGTCCAATAATTTTGAATATGTGTGTTTTCTCAATATTAACCTACAACTTTGTCGTCGAATTTTGTTTGCATTTGTAGTTGTGAATGAAATTGTGAATGCAGGGCTTTCGGGGCACAACCGTACGGGGTAAAACCGACCGGTATACGATTTTGACCCAGAGGTTTCCATTATTATGTTTAATCTTACTTTTCAGATGTTATAAACATGCCGCGTAATTACAAGAGAAAAACTAACAGACAAGACTGGGACACTTACCTTATGAGCGTAGCAGTAATGAGTGTAGTTGATGGAAGTATGGGTTA
Organism: Micropterix aruncella; assembly: GCA_944548615.1. Classification (NCBI taxonomy): domain Eukaryota; kingdom Metazoa; phylum Arthropoda; class Insecta; order Lepidoptera; family Micropterigidae; genus Micropterix; species Micropterix aruncella. The sequence continues at coordinate 8,430,426 of OX155959.1, read as the reverse complement.
TTTAAAAGCTGCAGAAACCTACGGAGTGCCGAAATCTACTTTACAAGACCGTGTCAATAAATATAGAAATAACGGAGATTTGGAATTATCTACAAGCAAAGGCCTCGGCCGATTTAAACCAGTATTTTCTCCTTCTCAGGAACAAGGCTTAGTTGATCACGTTTTGACCATGGAAAGACGCTTATTTGGTCTGACGTACAAAGATCTACGTCGTTTAGCATTTCAAATGGCGGAATGTAATAAAATCACTCATAATTTTAACAAGATTGAGAAATTAGCGGGAGAAGATTGGCTATCCGGTTTTATGAAACGTCATCCGGAATTGTCTCTTCGTACAGCAGAGCCAACATCTGTGGCAAGAGCAATGGGTTTCAACAGGGTTAGCGTGAATAAATTCTTCGATTTGCTAGAGGGGCTAATTGACCAATTTAAATTTTCATCGACAAAGATTTTTAACGTTGATGAAACTGGCGTGACAACAGTGCCTAAGAGACAAAGTAAAATTATCGCTCTTAAAGGAAAAAAACAAGTCGGCTTAGCTAGTTCAGCAGAAAGAGGACAGCTGACTACGGCTATCATTTGTGTCTCTGCTTCCGGAAATTATGTTCCTCCGCTATTAATTTTTCCACGAGTTCGAATGAAGGCGGAACTGCTCGATGGTGCGCCGCCGGGAACGATTGCCGTCTGTCATCCAAGCGGCTGGGTACAAAGTAAAATATTTGTCGAATGGCTTGATCACTTTATAGTTACTGTTAAGCCCAAAATAGATGACCCCGTGCTACTTTTGCTAGATGGACACTCGACACATACTAAAAATATACCCTTGATTGATAAAGCCAGGCAAAATGGAGTGATTATCTTAAGCTTCCCTCCCCATTGCACGCATAGGTTACAGCCACTCGATGTGAGTTTTATGGGTCCACTGAGTATATTTTATAGCCAAGAGGTAAACGTTTGGCTTAGAACCAACCCAGGAAGAATTGTCACTCAATTTCAATTATCTAAACTCTTTGGAGCAGCTTATTGTAAAGCAGCTACCATACAAAATGCTGTATCTGGCTATTCTAAAACAGGAATTTTTCCAACAAATCGGAACGTTTTCGACGAAGCTGACTTCGCTGGGGCTGAAACGACGGAAATAGAAATAGGTGAACGTGCAACATCAATTTCAGAAAGAATGGATGATCTGCCCTATCAAGACCCGATACCTTCAATCTCTACTGCGCCACAAATTGATAGGATGCCATCAACCTCCACTGCGCCGCAAATCAACCCAATGCCATCAACCTTCACTGAGCTACAAATTGACCAGATGCCATCAACCTCCACTGCTTCAGTCCAACTTTCTCTAACAGATTGCTACACCAGATGAAACTATTCTGATACAACTCGTTTCTCCAGCTGATATTATGCCAATTCCCAGAATTAATGCGGTTCAAAAAAGAAAAACCAACCATCGTAGAGGCAAAACAGCAATAATAACTTCTTCGCCGTATAAAACAGAATTATTGGATATTTCCCAAAATAAGAAAAAACAACCTACCCTCATTTTAGAGAAACCACATAAAGAAACCAAACGGTCAAGAATTCCTTCGAGAAAAGCAAACACAACGAAAGATGATATTTGCTCGTATTGTCATGGACAATATGGTGTAAGTCAGCTGGATGAAGGCTGGGTGCAATGCACCAAGTGTAAAAAGTGGGCCCACGAAGGCTGTACAGGCTGGGAGTCTGACGAACTGGAACAGTTCCAATGTAACAACTGCTAGTTATCTTCCGGGGCAAAATCGTATAGGGTATACGGTTTTGTCCACCCCCCGGGGCAAAATCGGAAAAATGAGATGTTTGGTTTTTTTTTTTTAATTTAATATTATAATTAATATTTTTTTAATTGTTTCAATTGTATTATGTTCCCATTGAAATTATTTAATAAAAGTGATGATTATTCAGCATTTTTTTATTTTAATAACTGACCTATGGAGTTTTATCCTTAGCTATACGGTTTTGGACAGGTCTCCCCTACGTGACTTATAAACTTTAATGTCTCCAAATATTGGTAATTTCAAGTGTCCGACGCTATTTTCTTTCAGATTTAGCATTAAAATGATTGAATCTATCAGTGTGTATTTTTTTAGAAAGCTTCCTATACTGCAGGTATTCCCTTCTCAATCGGTTCAAGCGTTTAGAAGTGATGGTGGAATAAAGAAACGGAAAACATACAAATATGAACCCTGAGCACATTACACTTTTTTTTTGTTGGGCAGTCGTGTAAAAAATAAGGCGGCGGTGGTGTTCCATTTCGAACGAAGGACTTGCCACTAATACCTTTTTGATAATACTAACGTGTAAACGTAGTTATCGCGATCACTAAGCAGGTTAGTGACATGTACTAAGGCCCGTGTAAACCTAGCATTACACATCAACTAAACATTGCGACGGAACTTACTGTTGAAACTTTCAGATTTCCTTGGTTTGTATCCATAAACTGCACTTTCGCTGTGGTATAACCGCCAAAATGCACTTCCACCACACAGACCGCGACCCTTCGAAAGCATCATGTGCGAAATGCAAAAACTACTTTTTTTAAACCGTTCAGTGCATGCCGTTCACTTTCGCTCAGCTGTCTCGCGGCTGCGCTGACCGACCGACTGTTCCCGCTCTGTTTTAACTGCGAGACGTAAGTAGAGCGACATAATACGCCCACAAGGTCGAATAAATAGAGCTATATTAATAGCATCCACCTTAACAGCGCTGTGTGATTCCAACTGATAACGTACCTCCGTACGATCGTGCACATCGCGCGGAAATCGGAACAGATTGTGCATACGCGATCGCCATTCAATCAATAGAAAACCGACTCTATAAGGATTTGAACCCCCCGTGCGACAGCCAGTCCTACAAATTCCCGCGATCCTCCCAGCCCCGGAACTACGATATTTCCAAGGCGGGCAAAAACTTGAAATTGGCGAACCTGGCGAAAGTTAGTTCGCCACTAGTTACGCCACTCGCCCGACAGAGGCCAACGCCTTACGGCGAGGCACCGGAAAAGGTTCTCAGCTGGCAGTCTCGCCCGTTGCGTGTAACCTCGAACCCGTAACCAGTCGGGAGGCCGGGGAAATCTGTCCGTAACTGGAAGTCAGGGCGCGAGTGTCAGCCCGCAGTGTCCATACCCGGCTTCTCGCGGCAAGGTTGGTCTAGTGGCGAGTGGCGTAACTAGACAGTGGACTGTTTCGTCCCAAGTCTTCTACGCTCGCCTCACGGGATACAGAACGATCAAATATCGTTAAAACTTCCGTGGACGAAGAATGCCGTGGTCCGCGATAAATTCGGTAGACACCGTATCACCGCTACGTAAAGGAAAGGGTCGCCCAAGCGACCTCGATCCTATAACCAGTCAGAAGGTAGGAGGTATCCTGATGGTTAAATTCCAGACGAAGACTGGTGTTTAGAAGGATATGGAGAGCGACCAAACTTCGAAAGAAGTGTAAACTTGCGGGGAAATACGCCTCCATATTCCAAGCGGAGGTACCTATACGCCATTATTGAATGTGCGGATATCAACCTCCAAAAGAACTACGCCAACCACCGTATCTATATCCACTCGGATAGCAAAGCAGCTCTTATGGCACTAGCCTCGAATACCATTAATTCAAAGCTAGTGCAAAACTGCATATCACTACTGAATTCCCTGGGCGAAAAGAACAGGGTAATTCTAAAATGGGTTCCCGGCCATGCAGGAATCGAGGGAACTGAAAAAGCCGACGAACTTGCTAAGACGGGAGCAAAGGGAACGTTATACGGCCCTGAACCTTGCTGTGGCGTACCAAAAAGCCTTGCAAACCTAATGCTCAAACAAATATGTTTAGAACAATCCGTCAACCACTGTAACAACAAGCCAGGGTTGAATCATTCCAAAGCGCTAATTAAGGATTACGACTCTAAAACGGCCCGTGAGGCCTTGTCGCTAAATAGGAACAATCTAAGCATACTGGTGAGCATCACGGTCATTGTGGCCTGAACAAACACATGTTCAACCTCAAGCTCAGAGACAGCAATGGTCGCAGTGTTACAAGGCTCATAAAGACCTCAACAGATAGCCCCTCTAAACAAACAATAATTGGAAGGATATCCTCGCCTCTGAATACCACTTGCGTTCTTATAATATAACGATCGAGTAATGGCTTCCCGACATTGCTCTATAAGCGCTTATTTAGCTATGTTATACAGCGTTTTAGCTGTATAAGCCTTTTCGTCGAATAAGGGTGGTGAAATCACTATAAAGCATAGGTACTAATTTATAACCATTTTATGGCGACAGCTGTATAGTAGTCGAACAGATAACCTTTATAGAACAAACAAAACGAAAGCTACCACATTACCCTTACTCCTCCAAAGGCTGTATATTGGTTTAAGACCCACCCTTATACATCTTATAGTCATATTGAAGTGCAGTATAGTTGAATTACAAAGAGTTACATCTGTAAAGCCTTACTTACGCAATCGTGGATAAAAACTACCTGTCGAACTTATACTCGTCCGAATAAATCTGAACACATTTCGTAGGGTGTTAGATTCAGAAGCTTTATCTTTTGTGGGTAGTTTCAATGCGAAAAGTGACAACCGTTCATTTCACATTACGCTCTATAGCGTATTGCCCTGTCTCGTTCACACGAACTAATTTCCGATTTTAGTTCACGAAGAAACGCAATCGAGCTCAAAACGTCCGGTTGTTATTGGTCGGTGGGGACATTTTGTTCTATCCTCCTTTTCCCTCACAAATTGATCTAAGGGGATGTGACATAAATTGGCCCCCACGCAGTCCTGATTTGAGCCAGATGGACTTTTTCTTATGGGGATGTCTCAAATCCAAAGTGTACGTCAATAAACCGACTTTCTGACGCAGTTTACAAAAAATATCCATTACGAAATGGCAACCATCACGGAATCTCTGTACATGCTGAGCCGTCATGACAAAATTTGCAGTTCGTGAACGTTCGTGCCGTGTTCGTGAACGTACACTTCGTGAACGATGAGTGCCGTGAACGTGATGGTTTTTATTTAGATGACATTAATTTTAAGAAGTAAATTACTAAACTGTGTATTTTAATATTTAATATTGTACAAACGCGCAGTTTGAAAATGACCTAGATCTTGTTTGATGTCATTGATAATGACCCTATTTGTCAGGTCAGCTGATATTGTTTTGATTTCTGTCTATATTCTGCGTTTATACGTACACGCGTCACACTTGATTATGTATGGCATTAGATTGCTCAACTCTATACTAATATTTGCCAACCCTTCTGCGCCGGCGAACTCCAGGTGGCGCTGATAGCATTGACGGCCACACTAATATACATACTTTTATTGGCTATTTATAATAAAACTGACAATGAATGTTTTTATAAAGGAATGTATGATTAAAAAAAACAATAATTTAACCAGTGATAACAATAAGAACATTCAATTATTAGTGCTATCTATCGCACTCTTTTATATAGGCTCATTACATGACAGAAATAATACGGAGAGACAGAATGCCATATATTAGTCTCTATTACGTATTGAAACCTGTTACCAATATAAAAATTGTAATTTTTATGTAAATAATATATAAATAATAGAAGCTATGATTTTAAAAATCGTTTGTTATTATATTATTATTTTAAACCGTATCGACGTGCTTAGAGCGTCATCTATAGTGCGCCGCCTTACTGGAATATCCGAAAGCCGACATATTGAACATAATAATCTATTTTCAATTTTTGAAACTTTGAGTGCCATCCACACGTTGCGTTTCTTAGTAAAATCCTTGTTGTCAAATGGTAGTATAACGTTGAACAATTTAATACGCCATATAAACAATGGTTCACGTAAAAACTTTACGATACGTCGTGTTAAAACTGTCTTAGTTTTTTTTAATTCCAAGCTTTCTCCTATAATTTAATCCTTAAGAATAATACCTATAGGTATTCATTCATATCCCTCTTCTTCACCCGATATAAGCCTCCTCAATTGACACTGTTGTATGGCTACGACCATATTTTATGACACTGTGTTTTATTATCAAAATGAGAGAGGTGTGATAACAGATTAATTGGGTGTTATCTTGACGAAACATCTAGCGAATCGTTAGCATAAGATTTTATTATTAATGCTGGGTGATGATAATATGATCACACCATTTCTATTAGGTAATAGTAACATTCCTCGGTTGGTTTTATATTTATGTACGTAATATCTGGCGGTCTTCGGCGGCCTATGATTCTAAATTTGGAATTTGAAAGATACCACTCACTCTTAGGTTAGATACAAACTGAGCCCACGTAGGGTAGACCGGGGTCGGTAGTAACAATTTGGCATTGTTCCTACGGTACGGCGGCAGTATAATAGTGAGGGAATAGGTACTTATAGAAAACCGTCGGAAATTTAAGTAACTAAATATTAAAATTATTCACGTTTCACCTGCCATTAAAAGTTCTAGGATTAAGACCATAAAGTAAAACTAGGGAAATTGTTACAAGTGGACCCGATCCGGCTTCAATTGTAACAGTAGTCGGGGTCAGTAGTAACACAAAGGTTTTTGGGTGAAATGTTTTATTTATCTTTAACTCTCTCTTTACCATTTGGACCACTAGTAACATAGCTATGTTTTATTATATTATTGCAAAACAAAAAATACAGAAAAGTGAAGGTTATCAATGTTTTATTTCAACCACAAGCAAAATATTTGTGAGATAGTTTCACAATGAACTGAAGGTTTTTTTTAACGTTTCAAAATACTTATATAAAAGCATATTAGCATATTATCACTATTTTATAACATATTATTAGCCTCAACTAACCAAATACAAAGTAAAATGTAATACTATTCTCAGTACTAAACAAGGTGTTACAATTGTCCCGGGTGTTACAACTGACCCATAGAAAGTATTTTTTAACAACAGTAAAACTAAACAAATCTACTAATGAACACCAAAAAAAGTATTTTTTATCTATAACATCGTGTTACGGTAGGGCTGTTGTGCAAAATTTATAAAAAAGTAAACCGTTTCATAAGTATCTAATGTTTAAAAACCAAAATAATGTCACATTGTGTTACTTAGCTTAGTTAAAGCAAAAAAACTGTACGAGGTCGGTTGTAACACCGGGGTCAGTTGTAACGTTACAACTGCCCCCAATCATAGCGTTTCAACTGACCCCTAGTAGACATTTTAGCATTTCAGTCAAATAATCAGTAGTTTGGTGACTATGATCGCGTGTTGTCCAGCTAAAATGTATAATATAAAGACCACAGAGTAATATTATGCAATAATATTGTCCAAAATTAACAAGAAAAACGAAATATTAACGTAATAATATGATCAAAGAAACTTACTTTTGACGAGTAAAAAATTCTCACCGTCACTGCAAGCGGCCGGCAGTAGCGACGCCCGGGGGGAGACTAACAGCGGTTCGCGGCTCGCAGACGCATCGGCAGTCGGCGCCACTAGTCTGTACCTACTACAGCTTGGGAGATATTCACAATGTTACTACCGACCCCTGTTACTATTGACCCCGGTCTACCCTATACGATGCAACGTTGGTATGCATACTTGTCCCAAGTATGCAACATGTATGTATATGACATCAGAAGCTGCTGTAACTTCTCAGAAGGTACGCTTGTGTGAACAACCACTGTACTACTATATGTTTTTGGGGTTTATTGGAGTACTACTTAAGAAACGATTTCATTTAAAGCCCCCAGTATGGAAATTTGATGGATAGTAAAATAAAACGTTAACAAATAGCGTTATGTATATAGTCTACGAAATACTATTTGACAAAAGTGTCGTTAAAATGTCATAAAATAAACAGCGATTCCCACCAAGTTGTAACCGTTTATTTTACAAACATTTTAACAAACGCTTTAAAGGCACAAACTGACCGCTGCACCGGGTTCGATCATAACATCTTGAACTTTATACCACCAACGATCAGAGTAAATATTGCAGTATAGGTACCTACTATACCTACGATTAATGTCAGTAAAGTTCGAAAAATGAAAAGAGTGCAACAATACCCAACAGGGGACTATAACTTCAATGAAATTTGCCAGCTTCCGAGCCAACCTATACTGACCATACATCAATCAATTGATTAATGATGATTGATTGACGATGATTGATTGATGATGATGATTGATTGATGATGATTGATTGATCGATTGATGATTGATTGATTGATCATTCTTTTCTCTTCGCGCGCCTCGATGTTCTAAATGTGTCTGGCGCGTTGCGAACGCAAATTCTAGAAATACGCCGGTCTACGCGTAGGACAGCGTCCGGCCATCCCCTCCACCTTCCCATGGCGATCTGGACATCGCAGATCTACGTTGCGTGGGACGCGTGTGAGCGTTTCCTGTGAGAAATATGTTTCCAAGTCATCTGTTTCATGCAAATTCAAGGGTCCAGATGTCATAATGCGTTGTTTATATTGCGTACGTGGAACCAATCTGTATCTGCCTTTATTCTTGCCTGGCCTTGCGAGCAATCACTAGCTAGGGACGAGCTTTCAAGGGCAAGTGCTCTTGACAAATCGGCTACCCGATACCTGGTGAGCAGCCGAGCAAAGGATGCCGTGGTCGGCGATAGATTCGGTAGACACCGAATCACCGCTACTTAAGGGAGAGGACCCCGTAAGCGACTTCGAACCAGTTACTAGTCAGGAGGCCGGAGAAATCTGGTCGTAACTAAAAGTAAGGGCGCGAGTGTCGGCCTGCTAGTTGCAAACCTAGCTTCTCGCGGTAAGGCGTTGTTACGGGCGAGTGGTGCAACTAGACAGTGGACTGTTTCGCCCAAGTCTTCTAAAACAGCAACACCTAGAGCTGTCGACTACAACGGGCGAACCTGTCACCTCAGGAAGTTTTACGAAATTTATCGTTTTGCCTCCTGTGAGGTGAGCGCAGAAGACTTAGGATAAAAATAGTCCACCGTCAAGTTCCGCCACATGCCCGTAAGAAGCCAACGCCTTACCGCGAGATGCTGACACTCGCGCCCTTACTACCAGTTGCAACCAGATTACTCCAGTTTCCCGACTGGTTACGGGCTCGAGGTCGCTTGCGCAGTCCTCTCCTTTACGAAGCTGCAATGTGATTCTATGTCAACCGAATCCATCGCGGACCACGGCACCCTTTGCCCGGCTTATTCCCCCGGGATCAGGTGGCCGTATAATCGTTTCAACCACAGTTGCCATGTTATAATGTTTCTATAAGAAACATTACTGTTCCCAGACTCCCCCGGCTGTAAGTCGGAGTGCACAATCAATTGGCTGACGCCGGACGGTGCGCAAACCGTCCAGGAGCGCCCGATGGTTGATTCCTAGGGGAGACCGGCCCGCAGGCCAGCGTCCTAGCCTGGCTCTCCCTTCTGCGTGAAAGCCGCCGGATTGTTGTTGACCCGTGGGTGTGGCCGACCCTGAACGAATGGGTCTTCGTGGCCAACTCCAACAGGGCCCATTAGTTCCCCTACAACAGCAACAGCAAAATACGGTAGTTGCTGTTGCATGTTGACGATTTAATTTCATTTTCTTTCCTCGCATTTAAAAAGGTGCGCAATGATGCATCAATGGCGCTTTTTGCTGGACGAGCGTTGTTTATAAGTATCGTTGTTTTTTGATGTTCATAAATGAATTTGTTTTTTGCTACCGTTATTCTGGAATAAGCGGGTCGGTTCAGAGAAATCGAAATGTATTTTATGAAAAACTCGGGATTTTCAAATAATTAAACACTGGCAATGTTGATATGTCAAAAAACTAGTGTCAAAATGACAGAATGACTATGACCTATGACAAACAAACAACAGAAGGAAAATAACCTCATCAATGTTTAAATGCTGTGCGTCCGTCTTTTATGTGTCGTATTTAACGACGTGTGGTCATCAAAAATGCGACGATCGACGCGGCAGTTTCGCTAAACTACTTAAAAAGTAAATAAGTACGTCGAACGATATGTGTGTGCTGGGCCGATTTCAAGGTTGGACCGGTTTTCTTCCACTTTCCATTTCTTCGGGACGTTTGTTTCCGCAAGGCTGTGCGTGCGGTGGCGGTAAAATGATTTAGTTACGTACATCAGTGGTTACGTACAGTGCGAGCGTACGAGCTATCTTATCATTCGCGCCGCCTAATCTGTTTGATTCGGTAAATTGGAGCGCTGAAAATTGGACAAACGAAATGCAACTGTTGTAATAGTACTTACGCGTTTCGTATTATTTGCGTGACGTTTGGAAATCATGGATGACATATGCGAACTCTTGGAAACTTACAGCGGGCGAGATAAGGTATGTAATTTCAAGTAAATACTCTTTTTTAAAATACTCCCTTATTGTAGACATTCGAGATGGCCTAGGTATGGAATTTCATATCAAAGATTTTTCGATATCTTTGACAACATAAAATGCGAATAGATTTTTGTAGTATTGAATACTTTTTTAAAAATTATTAAGATTGCGCAAAACGAGGATTTGTATGCAATTTAATAGTTCGCCACACGTGCTCTCGCGGCGGTTATGAGAACGAAGTTATTTTAATGAAAAATGTAGAAAATTGTTATTGTCTGTTAGTTTAAGGCTCATAATGCACTGGCGTCCACGGCTCTGGAGCCATGGCTGCGGAGCCAGAAAAAAGAGGGTGCCAGATTAGGCAACCAGAGTCAACGCTCAGTGTCAGCGGCATACAACTGGCTGCGGAGCCACATTGTATCATGTGTGCGTGCTGCCGGCTTCTAAAGCCAGCGGAGCCTGGCCGCCCAGTGCGTGCACCTCCATACATTCTCTAGTAACATTCCGGCTCCGCAGCCATGGCTGTGGAGCCATGGACGCCAGTGCGTCATGAGCCTTAACCCCTCTCCTCGCGGAATAAAATTCAGCCGTCCCATTCGCGCGCGACCTTTTTGCGCGCAAAATCGACGGCCTTGATAAAAACGACCATAACTTGTAAACCACTATACAGATCATAAAAAGAAGAACTGTAAAATGATCGCATTGAAATTTGACATATAAAACATTATAACCTTATCTCGTAAATCAATTAGGATAATAATGGCGACAAATTACAAATTTGGCGAAGTGAAAAAACTCGCCTATTTATCATTTCGATGTTTTTATCACAAAATATGAAAGTCTATGCGGAAATTGTATTTACAGTTATGTTCTTTATTAAATGCTTTACCAAAACCATTATTTTGTTTTACTTCTTTGCATACAAAAATATTTAGTTTTTCAGTCATAATAACCAAGAAAAATTTGATGTCTCCTCGTAAAAATTTTTTTTTTAAATTTTGTATTTCTGACTACTTAGGGACTTTATTTATATGAAATTCTTTCATAATAACTTTTCCACTACACTACACTTCTTATAAAATCATACCAGTTCTTTCAGCTTTGTCTGATATTACAGAAAAATCCAAACTTTTGCGAGTCGGTGACGAAAACTTGGCATTAACTTTGACAGGTCATAATACAAAAGTGGATAAAGTTTTTCAAATATATTGTGTTATTATGTGCTTATTATATGTCTAATAACTAATTATTATACTCTAAAGAGTCACATTTCATAGAAAAACTATAGGAAATCACACTCAAAATATGGTAATTCTTCTATACTAATTACGTAAACAAATAGGTATGCGCACCCCGCGATTTCGCGAATATCGATAAAATTAGGCAGCGCGCCTGTCTATGCAATACGCCGCGGTGCGATCTCATTTGTTTAGGCAAATTCGGAGTGTGATTTTCTAGTTTCTTCTATGAAATGTGACTGGAGTATAATAATTAGTTATTGGACATCTAATAAGCGTCAAGTTTTCAATACATTCGAAAAACTTCTAACCACTTTTGTATGCCTTTGCAATTATTATGAAATCAGACTATCGCGGTTGCTTCACATTATAGCTTTATAAACGAATTTACCGCGTGAAGTGTGTAGCACCCGACGTTTCGGCGACGTTGCCCAGGGTAGACTGGACAGCGGCGGCTGCAACGTCGCCGAAACGTTGGTGTCCAAACTTTACGTGGTAAATTCGTTTTTTAACCACATTTGTATCATGCCTTTGCAATTATTATGAAATCAAGGATTATCGCGGTTGTTTGACATTATAAATAGCTTTATAAACGAATTTACCGCGTGAACTTTGTAGCACCCGACGTTTCGGCGACGTTGCAGCCGCCGTTGTCCAGGGTAGACTGGACAGCGGCGGCTGCAACGTCACCGAAACGTCGGCTGCTATAAATTTCTGTTCGACCATTCGGCTACCCGATACCAGGAGATAGCCGGACAAAGGATGCCATGGTCCGCGATAGATTCGGTACACCGATCCATCATTAAAATTTCGTAGAAGAAAACTCAACAAACCATTTTTTTTTATTTACTAAATTTCCAGTACAAAAATTTTACAGTAACAGTCATTTGATAAAAATAAAACAAACATGTCATAAAAACAAACAAAACAATTGAACCGACTAAAATAAAAACTTTTATTAGTTGGTAGGTATATTCGGTATACAATTATACGTTTCTTTATTTTTTATGCGACTTATGCTTTTTATTGGTACTAAATTTCTAGTACAAAATAGTATTTACTAAATTTCCAGTACAAAAATTATACAGTAACAGTCATTTGATAAAAATAAAACAAACATGTCATAAAAATAAAGCCGCCCTATCGCGTACATAGCCGCGTACATAGCCGCCCTATCGCCACCGAACAGTTCCCGCGCTATGACGGATTCCGCGTCTAACGACAACTCATTCTCGTCGCCTTCGTCCGCATTCGTGCCGACGTCCCGCTGTCGACGTCTTGCTGACTCCCTAGCGCGACAATCACGACGAACCCTCTCAGTTTCACCCACCATCTCTTTCAATACAGCGGGGACGTCTTCATCGGTCTTACATACTTCTACAATTTCACCACCTTGACACCAGACATTCTCACCGACCACAGCTCGCATGGCGGCGTGCCTACCGCGTCTATATGCCCCCGGCCGTCCACCTCTGCCCGCGCCCCGCCGTGCCCCGCCGGCTACCCTCCCCCGTCGTCCGCGGCCTGCCGCGCGGCCTCCTCGGCCGGCCGTCGCGCCGCCTCCTTCGCCGCCTGGCTCGCCGCCTGCCGCGCTGCCCGGCAAGCCGCGCGTCGCTCTTCGTCGCGCGCCGGCTCTCCCGCGTCCGCTGCCCGCTGCTAGTCGCCCCGCCGCCGCCAGAGGTTGCCTGAAAATTAAAACAATATTGAATTTCAATATTGAAAGTCTGAATTTCAATTCAATTTCAAAAACCTAATTCTGTTGTAGTGATCGAAAATTTCCCCTGACCGCAAATTTCTGTTTCTTTATTCCATCATAACTTCTAAACGCTTAGACCGATTTAGAAGTCTGCGGTATTACTAGAATCGTTATGTCATCCCGTAACAGTCCAGTGAAAAATGAATCCCCTTAGGGAATATAAAATCAATTGATACGTAGTAAAATTATTCATAAGTAGTAGAAAAGATATGTAGTAAAATTATTCATCGTAATATTCAAATTGTCAAACGGTACGCAAACCGTCCAGTAGCGCCCGGGGAAATCCACCAGGAGAAACCGATCCACTAGCCGTGAGGCCTGAGACGCAAGAGCCTTACCTGGGGTAGCCTTTCACACGAGGAGGCTACTGAATTGAGTTTCACAGAATCAAGCATCAGCAGACAAGAAGCCAACAAACTAAAAACACAAGGCAAGCTACTGGGTCGAATTATAATATTCCGATTGTAAAGTCCTCATTTGCCCAAAGGCATTTTTACTTCCTTGCGCCGAGATTTTATAATAATTTAAATGAGAGTTATAAGAATGCAAACAACTTAAATTCATTCAAAATACTTATAAAGAAGTACCTGCTTGAAAGGGGTCCAATGTATGCGGAGTCTCAATTGCTCTCGCTAATAATTTAAGTTGTTTTATTAAATTATATATTACTACCTAAACCAAATCTCGTGTATTATTTCCTATGTATACTATATGTACTAATATATATGTAATAATATATATATGTACTAATATATGTATAAAGATATTCAAAGTATGCAGATAATTGAGATTTCAAGTGAAATAGCCCTGTTTTCTCTTGTATGAGCTCCTTCATATACGAAATTCTGCTATCCTGACTAAAATGTATTCTCCAAAAGAAAAAGAAGAATAATAATGAGTATTCTATGTATCTAGACCCATTTGTTAGGTCCTTATGCACTTGGTTTTAGCTAGTTTGAATCAATTTAAGGTTTATAAGTTAGAATCGGCTGGTAACATACACTTTTAAAATCTCGTCTCGGTGAATAATATTGATTTTTGATGTACTATGACACAATTCCTATATAGTGGATTATCAAAGGTGTTCTATAGTTAGAGACTTCCAGATCAATGTATGCTAATAGTTTTAAGTCACTTTTCCAATATCGGATGATGATTGCCCTGTTTTCACTTGTACGAGAGCTCCTTCATATATGAAATTCTCCTATCCTGACTAAAATGTATTCTCCAAAAGAAGAAGAAGAATAATAATGAGTATTCTATGTGTCTAGACCCATTTGTTAGGTCCTTATGCACTTGGTTTTAGCTAGTTTGAATCAATTTGAGGTTTATAAGTTAGAATCGGCTGGTAACATACACTTTTAAAATCTCGTCTCGGTGAATAATATTGATTTTTGATGTACTATGACACAATTCCTATATAGTGGATTATCAAAGGTGTTCTATAGTTAGAGACTTCCAGATCAATGTATGCTAATAGTTTTAAGTCACTTTTCCAATATCGGATGATGATTGCCCTGTTTTCACTTGTACGAGAGCTCCTTCATATATGAAATTCTCCTATCCTGACTAAAATGTATTCTCCAAAAGAAGAAGAAGAATAATAATGAGTATTCTATGTGTCTAGACCCATTTGTTAGGTCCTTATGCACTTGGTTTTAGATAGTTTGAATCAATTTGAGGTTTATAAGTTAGAATCGGCTGGTAACATACACTTTTAAAATCTCGTCTCGGTGAATATTATTGATTTTTGATGTACTATGACACAATTCCTATATAGTGGATTATCAAAGGTGTTCTATAGTTAGAGACTTCCAGATCAATGTATATAGTGGATTATCTATATATAGTGGATTATCAAAGGTGTTCTATAGTTAGAGACTTCCAGAAAAATGAATAAATACAGACCTTAGAGTGCTAGGCGGCGAAAGGCAGACAGGGGAAGCAGAGCGCGTACGCAGCGGCGATGTCTGAAAAGTAACAAAATACTGCTTAGTAGGATCGTCGATAATCTGACCGTCCTTAGAAGAATTGGTGTATTTGTACCCGCCGAAGACCGAGATTGAGAGAACGGGTGACTCTATAAATATCTCGGTCTCTCCGGGAAAATTTCAAACTCCTTCCTGGAAAAATTATCTAAAACCGCAATTTCCGCATCTCACATTCTTCGGCTTCGAAGGGGGAGCGAATGGGCGGTACGGTAAACGTTCACATGCGGCAAGGCAGCTGTCCTAAACCTACCTAAACTAGCGATTAGCGATTCGAAACTGGTTACAGGTTCGAAGTCGCTCGAGTGATCCTCTCCCTTGTCTTGCGGTGATCGGTGTGTACCGAATCTATCGCGGACCATGGCATCCTTTGTCCGGCTATCTCCTGGTATCGGGTAGCCGAATGGTCGAATAGAGTCGTCTTCGGATACTTTTAAACGCAATTTTGCTACTTAAATCTATGGTTTTAATGATATTGAGTATTCATGTGAGTTATTAGGAAGGTAAAGTACTCGTACCGAAAAGTTTTGGAAAATAAATAAATATTTGTATTTTATACCTCTCTGTAGTTGGGCGAAAAATAGGCGTCGGGTGGGCGGCCCGGCGGGCGAGCGCTGGGTTCTAGGCGGCGGCGGGTGGCGGATGCTGGGCCGGAACGGGCAGTCCCCGCGCTGTGCCAGCGAGGGCTGCAACCGGCCCGCGTGGTGGAGGCAGCGGCGCAGCCAACAACCGGGATGATGACAGCGGCGACTCACTATTGAAAGACAAAAATACAATAAATTGACGATAAATTCTGAAAATAACATGGAATTCTTTATATACTTACTAATTACCCAGAGTTCCGCCGGGGCTTTGAAAATCGATCGACATTTTCACGATATCTGCGTCGTCATCGTCATATCCAACGTCATCATCCCAGAACGCCGGCGCTGCACCCTCATCTATTTCATCCGAATTGGACCCCGACTCCTCCAGGAGATCTAGGAACGCCTGGGGCGGCGTCCGATCCGGATCTCGATTAAAAGACATCTAAAAAACAAAAATACATTTTTCAAAAAAAAAAACAAAATAGTTAGTAACCCAATCGTGTCTGTGCTGTTGACCGTTGAGAAAGTTAATGGGCCCTCGCTGAGGTAGCCACGAAGACCCATTCTGTTCAGGGTTGGTCACACTCACGAGTCGACACCTATCCGACGGCCTCCACGCATGAAATGCGAGCCCGGGTAGGACTCTGGCCTTATGGTCAGTTTCCCCTAGGAATCAAACTTCTGGCGCTCCTGGACGGTCTGCGCACCGTGCGGCATAAGCCAATCGACTGTGCACTCTGACTAACAACTTGGGTTGTCGACTACAACGGGCGAACCCGTCACCCCAGGCTGGTATAACGATCTTACACCGCATGGTGAGACACAGTCTAGATTTCCTCAGTAAATAAGCCCAAATTGAAAAAAAGTTGTATGTTATTTTAAGCTGCATTTTAGTTTTCCTATAAAACCCGATATTCAAATAACCAAATTTCTCAAAAATAAATATATCGAAAAAAAAAATTTTTTTTCCGTATTTTTTTGTTGTTTCATATCGATAGAAATCCAAGCCTTCTCTACAAACATTGAAAAATCTCGGTTTTTGCCGCCAAGATATAAACTATGAAAACGTGGTTGCATTTGTAAACGACGTGTAAATATCAAAATACATCTAATTCCTTGAGTATATACCTCCTATATTGAATAATAACGATTTTATAAGCGAAATAAACCAATATTATTACTACATTCGCCTGATATCATTCGTTTCGAAAATATTTTCGCTGCGACGCCATCGAGAATGCGATACGTCACTTCACAAATTTACTAAAAACTAAGTGAAAAAAAGGAAATGGCCTGCTCCAATCGGTAATTATCATTCCTACACAATTTTAGAATGCATATAACTCACTTTTACGGGTAAAATCCAACTAAAAACACTTAAAATCACAATAATTGTAGCGCGCCGCGTAGCATTCGTTCGGCGCTTTGTGTCGCTGTCAACAGTGGAAAGTTCCACGACGTTTGGAGTGTTGCAATATCTCATACAGCTTTTATCGCATGATACTATCGTAGAATTTAATAGTAACGAATCTTTGGCTATTTTCTGGCATCATACGATAAAATAAAGAAGCCCGTTCTATTTTTAAATGGATTTTTTCGCAAACGGCCCCCATCGCGTCCCCAAATGGACGCCCTTCATTTCAGTGTATTAAAACTTGCATCCCCAAAAGGACGCCTTTCATTTGAAGGGTTAAGGTTTCCTGGCGGTTTTTGTGTGTGCAAGTATGTGTGTGTGCGTCAATAATATTTCTTTAGTTGGAACACAGAATGGAACTTTTATGTGTTTTGCCTTTTTATCGTGTTTTCGAATTTTTCCTGATATAAATTTCTTACCAATTGGCATTTCTGAGTTTTTGTTTTGTTTTATTTTTAATGGGAGCGCGCTATGGTTTTGAAATATGTGCGTTCTTAACCTGGCGTGTGTACACTATATTTTTCGGGACACGGTATGTACACTGGGTCTTTTAGGGAACAGTCGGGTTTTCAAAGTTTTCTAGCCTCTAAAAAAATCTGAAAAACTTCTGGGTTACTTTTTGAAGTTATAATATGGCGCAGAAGTTGCCAAAGTCAAAAGTTTAAAACAGTTGTTAATAAAACTTGAATAAGAGTTAAAAAACTATTAAACGGAATTTTCTTTAAAAAGTCGTAATCTTACAATAAACAAATGTAGAAAAACGATTAGTATTTTGTAGTATAAACTATGAGCTTTCAAAAAATATAGTCTTTGGTTGGGGCTCCAAAAAGTTAAATTATTTGAGCACCTGAAAGTGGGTAATATTTTTCGGCTGGAGGCATGTCTTGATAATCGGAATGTAAGGGTCTCTCTAGATGATCAAGCATGCTTGTCAAGCATCGCGTCGCAGGCTGGGAGGGGATCGTAAACCGCAGGATATATGCAAATATATTTTTTTATATTTACCAAAAATGCCTAATTTTGTAGTTTATACCAGGGAATCACGTCATTCATCAATCAATCACGTCTAATTAACCCGACTCCCTCCCGCTTTGATTTCAATTTTTTTCTAAGAGAAGCTACTGTCTGGTGTACTGTGACCGATGTTAGGTCTATATCGACGGTTTAGTTCCAGAAGTCACCAACAATTACAGATTATTGTTGAAAATGAGTGCAATGTATTTAATTTAAAGTGCCAATAACTTTTTAACGAAATCTTTAAAATGAAACACATACCTTGTTACTAAAATTCTTCATTATCAAAACTTTTCAATAAGACTAATAAAGATATGTTATTCCTCATTTCTTGTAAGGTCCGTAGCCGCCTTGAAACTGGTTCCTGTCAGATCACCTAAGTTATGCAGCGTCGTACTTGGATGGGTGACCGCCTGCCTACTTCCACTTGTTGCTAAAAAAGCCAACCGCCCGTAAGATAATAAGTGGGACCGTTAGCGTAAGGGGTCTAAAGAATAAAAATAAAAGGCATTAAGAGGTGGTGAGACCTGTTATCAAAAATAGAATATCAATAAAACGTTTTTTTTTTAAACACCTTTATAGGAAGAATGATGCGACACTTAGTGACTTCTGGAACTAAATCGGTGATATATTTAAGTCAGTTGCTCAATAGATAAGTCACAGTGTGTCAGAATTTAACGCAAGGTTAAAGAACAGTGGTCGTTCCTTGTTATCAGCAATATTAGTTAGAAGGTGAAATGATGCAAATTAATCGAATTTTATGTTACTTGATTAATCTCTCTTAGTACAATAATATTGTTTTAAAATAGTTAATATACTAAAACACTCTACCCTATGCTTGGGCTCAATCAAATCTCAACTCCCTTCTCTGGCTGCGTCGTGGGTCCACTACAGTTAGTGAACGCCACCGCGCCCACAATTTTATGAAGAAGATGTTTGTAAATCTATTTATTTTATAAGCAATGATCAAAGTGGTTACGAAATTGTTATAGTAAAAATACAAACAAAGTAAACATTAACAAATATACAAAAATAATCATTAAGTTATAAAAGTAGTCTAAAATAATTATAAAATAAATCAAAATACAAAGTGATTAAAATTAAAATAAAAATCTGAATTCACTTGTATATTATTATTATTATTACTTTTACAAACAGACAGCATAATCGCTGATATGTCTGAATATAAAACTGAGTACAATTACAATTTCTGTTTAGGATGTGCTTCTAATCTATTTTTGAATATATTGACATTGCATGCTTCAACCACTTCAGCAGGTAAACTGTTCCACTGCTCCACAATCCGGTTGGTTAGGAAATGTTTCCTGGGATTGGTGTGAAATCGTGTTATCTCCAGCCTAAAGTTGTGTCCTCGCAGATGATGCTTATAGTTTCGCTTGAAGATAGAAGGCAATTCGGGGCAATTGTAGTATCCGTTGAGGACCTTATATGTCTTAATGAGGTCACCCCTGATCCAACGATCCTTGAGTGTAGGCAGCTGCAATCTGCGGAGTCATTCTGCATATTCCAGATTTTTGAACCCCATCTTGGTCGCTCGGCGCTGGACTTTCTCGAGGAGATCCTCATCTTTCCCAAAGTACGGATTCCATATCTGGAATCCAAACTCTAGCATAGGTCTGATGTAGGTTTTGTATAGTGACACAAATAAGGCTGGTGTGATATAGTTATATGTACATATAGGTAATTTATATTGTCAGAGATGTGAGGGTGTGTAAATTATGTGTATGTGTTGCTATTTTTCAAATGTCATGAGGATACATTCAGTTTCCATTCTTTCTTTACTAATTAACCACTGAATGAGGCAATTTTAAGAACCACCTGTGTCAGTTCTGAAATATTGAAGTTTTTCCTAAAATGAGCAAGGTAATGATAATGAATGAATGAATGAATGAAAATCTCTTTATTGCACAATAAAAATAAGGTACAATGGCGGACTTATTGCTACATTACAATATCTTCCAGTCAACCAACTGGTGTTCTCCAAATGATGTAGATATCGTGGGCACTATATAATCTGATCTTGTATTCTTATCAGGGAACAATGGCTCTGCTTGTATGATCTTATGATTGAATACTTATATGGTTGAATGAATCTATGACTGAATACTTCAAAACCATTTCTTTAATAAAAAAAGGGAAATGACCAATATTCTGACTTAAACCCTTTTCGAATTTCACTATTCAGTTTAGTATAACAGTGGAGGATGACAGACTTTAGAGACACTCAGTATAATGTTTTAGAGACAGAGAAAGAATTTAGAGACGATCAGTATAACGGTGGAGGATAGATAGTTCAAGCAAAATAATTCTTTTTTTAACGAAGCCGGAAATTTACATTGAAATCGTTGAATTATTCATGTAGTAATTGGGTTACTTAAAGCTCATTACTATTCATCTAATTATGATTAATTACAATTCCCATTAGCTGAGTAATATACTAAGAGAGACCGGAAAGTAATGCCGTTTTTAAAATTAAATTCAAAGAAATAAAACTTGAACAAGTTCTTATTTTTAATTAATGGTGTAATCACCCTTGTTATCGGTAACCTTTTGCCATTTAGTGTGCAAATTTTCAATGCCGGATCAACAAAAATTAATTGGTTTTTGAGCAAAATATCTGGAGATAGCATTTTGGTTATCATCCAAAATAATTTTTTTTGACACATAGAAAGTGTTGTAGCGATCGGAAGAAATGGAAATCCGATGTTGCAATGTCGGGCGACTATGATCGGCGAGGCAATACCTCGTAAAGGCAGAATAATGCCTTTTTGTTGACAGTTGCTGGACACTTTTTAATTAAAGATTGAATTACGCGATCCATTTGTTCACAGAAAAAGGTCTGCATTTACAGTTTGTCCATGTTTCAGCACTTCAAATGAACGATTCTGTGAATACTCCACCATATATGGTTTTAGATTCCTCAACGCCGTAGTACGATTCGGCAACCCTTCTGCACTGACAAAATGCAGGTGGCACTGATAGCATTGATGGCGAAACTAATAGCAATTTATTTGACCATCTATTATAACAATGATAATGTTTTTTTTTTGATAAAGAACTGATTGATTATTTAAATCCAATAATTTAACCAATGATAACAAATATAAATATTAGTGCCATCTAATGCACTTTTTATATAGGCTAAGTAACATCACAGAGTAACACGAAGAGATAGATTGCCATCTATTCGTCTATCTGAACTTAAAGTGCATAATTATTAGGTATTGAAACCTGTATAGCAAATAAAAATTTGACATCTTTATGTAAATAATATTAAACATAATAAGAGCTATGATTTCAAAATGCAGGCGTGTTCAGAGCGCCATTTACAATGCGCTGCCATACTGTTATGCCACAAAAGTCGCCATATTAAACTTACTCGCCATAATAGAATACTGACAATAATAATAAAGACTGAGGGTTATTAATAAAAAAGTCCAAATATATTCTTCTGATATCCTTTTCCGAGAGTATATTTAATGTAAGGAAACTATTTGTACTGGTATCTCTCACTAAATTCCAAAACGAGTTAGGAAACCAACAGAAAACCCAGCAGACTCGTGTGACCAGAAGATCAAACGGAACAAACTTTGAAATTCCTCTCAGGAGATCCGCTTTTGGCCAATCCAGCTACTCTTATCTTGCTCCCAAATTGTACAACACCCTACCACTGTATATTAAAAATATAAAAAAATCGCATGCAGTAGAGCGTCGATTATCCGAACGTCGGTCAACCGAACGACCGCTTAGCAAACTGCTGCGGCCTAAGACTCTCGGTTAAAAACAGAACTCGTTTGCCATGAATGTGATGAAGAAGACGTTCAAGAGTGGATGAGGGTTGATGATGCAGATCCAGGGTACCAAATCATGCAGGACAGCGATATTGTAGATCTCGTGACTGATAATGCTGACGCCGCCAGCACCTCATCGACTAGTGAATCAGAAAATGAAGATGAAAAAATACCTACACCTTCTAAAGCATTTACATGTTTAGATACTGTCTTGCGATGGTTTGAAGCTCAAAATGAAAGCGACCAGTATCAGATATCTGTACTGAAAAAAGTGCGGGAATTAGCTGCTCATAAGCGGGTAGGCTTGCTTCGACAGACCAAAATTAAGGCCTTTTTTAAGCGTTAATTCGTTCATCTTTATGTCGTATGTTTTACATACACACATCTATTTTGTTCACTGGATTACTACTCACTATTGTAATAAATAAAAAAGTTAAAACAGATTACATAGATACATAGTATTATGTCCATATATGGTTTTATTATTACAGTTTTTTATACAGTTCGATTATCCAAATAACTCGGTTTTCGGAACACCCTTGTCCCCCAATTAGTTCGGATAATCGAAGCTCTACTGTATTTAAAAACAGATTGACTGAATACCTTCAAAATGGTGCCACTGCAGATATTGAATATATTATTGGATAATTAAATATTAAAATGAAAACATTGGTATAAGTAGGTATAAAAAGAAATAATTTTATTGATAGAATAATGTAGTGACTATGTATTATAGTATTATCCCTGTGTGTATTATTATTATTTTTTTTATTCCTCATAATCATTCTCAGGATTATTATTTTATCATCATTTATTACCACTATCTCTGAAATATTATTTTATTATCACTAACTCTGGAATTTTCTTGACAATTCATTCAATATTATTTTACATTGGTAAGGATAATTTGACTATTTCTGATGTTTTTTAATATATTATTTGCTTATTACTGATATTTTATATTTTTTATGGCATTTTGTTTTGAATTGTATGTAGGCTATTAGGGTAATTTTATGTTAAAAGAAATTCTAAAATATTAACGATGAAAATAAATTGTCTATCTTATAACAGGTGGCCGCCTAGTTAGGTTTTGACTATTTAAAATTGTAAAAATGTAAATTGAACATGAATAAATTAATTTGAATTTGAATAAGAGAAGATTAATATTTTTTTGCAACTATGAGTGCCAACTGCATGTTGCGTTTCCTAATAAAATCCTCGTCACCAAATTGTAGTACTAAATTGTGGTATCTAATAGCCAATATAATCAATGACTTATATAAACACACAAAAGGGCCTTTTTGGAATGTCAACCTGGCTTACCAATACTTGATTCAATCGAAGATATTTTTTTTGCCACTGCCTTTTGCATTTTAGATTATCGTAGAGGACCCATTTTTCATCTCCAGTGATCAAGCAATCAAAAAACACTTCTATATTGTGCCGTTAAAGCAATAAGTTGCATTTGGTGTATCGGTTGGCTTTGTTTTCTTCGGGCAGATTATGCGGGACACAAACACCTGCCCTCCTTACTTTACCAATCTGCTGCAAATATTCTGGGATGGTCGACCAAGGTTGGTTAAGAGTGTTTGATAGTTACTCGATTGTCAGATGCGGATTTGCTTCCACTTCCGCCCTTAACGCGTCATTGTCTAAAGTTATTCCTAATCGATACTAGTCGGAATTGTCTTGTCTTGTCTTGTCTTGTCTAGATCGATACTAGTCGGAAAGATCAAAATTACCAAATCTGAACTTAGAAAACCACCTTTGGCACTCGCGAAGGTCTAATGTATTTGGATAATCATCACATATGTTTTTGGTAGCAACTGTTGCGTTACTACCCTTGTGAAACTCAAAAAGCATACTTTAACCCTAAAATGTCTTTGGGTCTTTGGTACCCTTTAGAATTCCAGCCATGGGAATTAAACTCACGACTGCAATTTTTTTAACCCTCGGAAATTGGTTTACATGGGGGTGTTACAGCACGCATACTAATTTATAACCTTGGCTTATTCAATGAAGGTGACTTTTACCACATATAATTTCGTAATTGCATAAATACGGAGATCGGCCCCGCCTGCAAATTGTCACAATAGAAAAACTACCGATTGGTGGTATTGGCATTCCAATAATTAGGAGTGTTTGAAAGATCAAAATTACCCGATCTGAACTTAGAAACCTTCTTTGGCACTTGCAAATGTCTAATGCACTTGGATAATCATCACATATGTTTTTGGTAGCAGCTGTTGCTTTACTACCATCATTGATTTTATAGTGTAATTACACTATAAAATCAATGCTACCATTGTTAAACTCAGAAAGCATACTTTACTTTTAAAATGTCTTCGGAATGGCCTTAAAGTACACGATGAGCTGATAAATGGTAAGCAAATATTGACAAGAGTAGAAACCACATTACGAATCTGAATAGTTGCTTAATTGCATTTTTATCAATGGACCGTCTTACTCAGTGAAATCATATTAAACTATGTAGTCTAGTGATACAAAATTTCATCTTGGGTATTGATAAGAAGGAATTGGTGAGTTGTCACCTACAACGGACGAACCCGCCACCCCAGGCAGGTATAAAGATGTTGTTCGTTCTTTCAACCTGAACTTAGAGACTTGAAGATGAAACAGTCCACTATCTATGTAGCTACGCCAACTTGCCCGCGAGAGTCCTACGCCTTACCGCACTAGGGTTGACCAAGCGGGCCACCTTGCGCCCTCACTACCAGATTTGGCCGGATTTCTCCAACCTCCCTAATGGTTACAAGTCCAAAGTCGCTTCCGCAGCCTCTACCTAATATTAGCGGTAATTCAGTTCAAATTTATCGCCGACCGAGTCGTCCTTTTCCCGTCTACCACTCGAGATCGGGTGGCCAATGGGTCGTTTCAAGACTAGCTGACATAAGGTCAACAACTACCCCCGCTGCTTAGGAAACATTTAACATAATTTTTTATAACATCTTTCCTGTCCACCCTAGAACGGGCTAGTCCCAGTTGGGTGACAGAATCAAATAAGCAAAAGGTTAAGGTTTTGCCATTCGGTTCCTGTTATTTTTGTAAGCAAATCAATGTTTTATAGTAATTAATTCTTAAATAAATAAATAAAAAATAAAGTTAAATAAATTTCTATACCCTCCTGGTTATTTGCCCGAGTCCAGTTGATTGGCTGTTGCCGCACGTTGCGCAAACCGCCCAGCAGCGCCCGAAAGACTTCCCTCCAGGGAACTGATCCACCTGCAGTGACAGAGTCGTTACCAGGTTTGACCTTCTGCGAGGAGGCTACTGGTTGGGGGCTGAACCGTGAGTTGAGCTGACCCAGTTTAACGAGCGGGTCTTAGTGACCCAACTGCACAGGCATCATTAACTGAGAAGAAGGAATATTGGGGGGCAGATAGCTAGATGGAGGCAAGACCTGTGTTGAATTACTTATCCTCAGTGGGTGGAAACCGTAACAAAAGAAGCATATCATACCCCCCCCCCCCCCCCCCGCCGCCAAACAAACCCCCTTTTCCCCCAAACCCGCCAACTCCCCCATAGTTTTATATTGATGAACACTATAGTACGATTTGGCAACCCTACTGTGCTGGAGAAATGCAGGTGGCACTGATAGAATTCACGGCCAAACTAAGAGCAAATTATTTGGCTATCTAAAATAACATTGATAATAACTGGTTTTTTTATAAAGGACTGATTGATTAGAAAAACCTAATAATTGATAACATCAAATTACAGTAACATGCTACTATGCCTTATAACAGCAGCGATATCGTTGATATACTTTTTTGGGCTTTAGCGCTTTCGCACATCAAACTAATGATTTATTCTCTAGAAAACTTTTGGACAAAAAAATCCTAAATTGGGCAAAATGGTACATACATTTTAAGTTGCTATTAATCTCATCTATCATTTCCCAAATATACAGCAGTGTTTACTGAAACACTGTTTAGACACATCTACACCCTTGTGCAAATTAATCTGAACACTGGCAATTTTAGTCAAATAATGGTTTTATTCATGAAAATCATACAAAACTTTAACTTAGCTTATAAATTAGTATTTTATGTGGCCTCCTTTAGCTTTAAGTAGCAACTGTATACGCTTCGGCATTGATTCCACCAAGTTTTTACAGTTTTCACGAATTTTCGGATCTCTGTACCACACCTCAATTACAGCATTTACGAGCTTTTCTTTTGTAGTGCAGTCCATTTTTCTTAGCCGTGCTTTACAGATTGACCACAAGTTTTCGATTGGGTTTAAATCTGGAGAGTTTCCAGGCCAATCCAAACACATAATGCTGTTATCGGTAAAGAATTTCTTTACCAACTTGGAAGCATGGCAAGGAGCCAAGTCTTGTTGAAATATTTTAGTCTCTGTTGGAATTTTTTTTAGCTCATGTATCATTCTGTCCGTCAAAACTTCTATGTATTTTGCACTATTCATCATTCCTGTTACCGGAACTAATGCACCAGTGCCATAGAATGAAAAGCAACCCCAAAACATTTTCTTAACGGGATGTTTCACCGATTGTTGGATATGGGCTGGAGAAAGTGGTTCTCCGTCTGCCCTGCGAACGAATTGGTAACGCATACCCTGGACAAAAAAGTGACTCTCGTCAGAAAATAAAACGTTTTTCCAATCCTCAGAAGTCCAGAGCTTATATTTTTGTGCCCATGTCATCCTTTTTTTCTTCATGGTTTTTGTAAGAAGCTGTTTTTTTAAGGGTCTCCTAGCTTTTCGCCCACTTTCCAAGAGTCTTCGACGTACCGTAGATGCGTGCACGATCGTCCCAGAAGCTGCAAGCTCCTTTTGTAAGTCGTCACTAGTCTTGTGTGGGTTAATTTTACTGTTGCGAATCAAAATGGTGTCATCTTTCATTGTAGTTTTCCTTTTGCGGCCACATTTTCCGATTCGTTGTGGCAAAATTGAACCAGATTCCCTGTGATTCCGTATGATGGCGTTAGTTGATCCCAGTGATATGCCACATTCCTCAGATATTCGTCTTTGACTTAGCGATGTGTGCGCATCTAGAGCAATCACCTTGCTACGGATTTCCAACGAGATATCCATCGTCTTCGTAGGGATGAATTACATCCGAATATCTTCAAAAATCTTCAAAAAGTCCCCGACATACACAATGTGAGGAAAAAACACTAAAATCCACGCACAACAACAATATGACAAGCTCTTAGGGTCACATTAGAGGTTAGAATGACATTTCACAGTACAGAACAGTGTTGCCACATCAAAAAAACAGATTTTACTTGCCAGTATGAAATATTTTGAAGTGTTCAGATTAATTTGCACAAGGGTGTATTTAATTCTAATGTAGAATAAAGAAGTTTGTTGAGGATGAGTATTTAATTTTTTGATTAAATAACATAGATAAGGAAACATCTTTTGTTTTTATGTGACGGATGGATTTTTTGTTTTTATCGTTTTTTTTTATCTTGCTTTTTATTATCAAACCTGTTCATGTTTTGTAGAAACAAATTATTTACCTACAAACAGCCTACATAAGATATACGTAGGTATATAAACAAGAATAGGCCAGAACATTTTTTATAAAAGGCTTCTTACAAAAAGTAAAGTAGGTATGTATCTATATATAAAAAATCTGTTGTCACCCCAAGACTTTTCCGGCAAGTAGCCAGGGACTTATTTCATCTGAATATTCATTTCATAAATTAAGTCAATGAGCGGTTGGCGGAAATTCCTATTATGCGACGCAATGCAATGAAAATTTGAATTTCAAAGGCTCGTGATCTCATTCAATTTAATAATCAAATTGCAAACGCAGTTCGCCATGAGTCTTCAAATTGGAATTTCGAACGTTCCACGCATCGCCAGCATCGGCGCTTTTAAGGGCCTGATGGGCCCGACTCCGGTCGGTGAATTCCATGGCAGCTCCGTTTGTATTTATTTATTATTAATTAATATATGGTGGATTTTTTATATTATTTGTATCGCTTGTATATGAGATATTCCAACCAAAATTTCACAATGTGATTCAGTCCAGCAAGACACCTGTGTACCAAATTTCAAATCTCGGGATTACTATCATCTACAAGTCTAGGGAATACACCAGTCCAATACTTCGGGATTGGTGGACAACCACAATCTTTTTAACTCTTGCCATGACCAAATGATGCCTGCATGCCAAATTTCAGCTCAATCGAATGAAGCACTTAGGTGCTATCGTGGAGGAATACACATAGATAGACATACAGACACACAGACAGACTTCAGTCTGGAAATGGTCTTAATCGCCTTGATGGGGCGTTTACACTCTCGCGCGAGGCGCGAGGCGAGACGCAAAACCATGTGAGTAAACAAACGGAACAGCAAGTAGGTAAACATTTTGTACGCTCGTTAGAAGCTTTGCCTCTGTTCCATTTGTTTACTGATATGGTTTTGCGTGTCGCCTCGCGCCTCGCGCGAGAGTGTAAACGCCCTATGAGAGTGGGTGGGGGTCGAAATGTATCTGTGAAGATTTTTTTTAGCGCATTCACAATACTTTACCTCCTTGTCGGTTTGTAGCCCGGTAAAGTAAAATGGATGTTGATATATCTGTCTGTCTGAGCTTAATAGACTTTTACACCGTTTGACCGATCACCATGAAAGTTACCACATATTTTTTTATGGAGAATGTTTAAATGCTATCCGCTTTGTTGTAATTCGTTAGTAGATGGCGCTGCATCACATCAACTTCTATACAGTTCAATCGAACGCCATGAAAATTGGTATACATAGGTATCTGAGAACGGATAATATTTTCGTACTATCAACTTTATTGTAACTTGCCACCAGATGGCGCTGCAGCACATCAAGTTCTATACCATTTAACCGATTGCTATGAAAATTGGTATATATAGGTATTTGAGCATGGATAATATTTTCGCGCTATCCACTTTGTTGTAGCTCTCCACTAGATGGCGCTGCAGCACATTAACTTCTATACCGTTCAACCGATTTCCACGAATATTTTATAAATGAGAAAGTGGGTGTTGAAAAGGACCAATGAAACAACGTAATTTTTTGAATAGAGATCGTTAACCCCTCAAGCCCCGATTGGCCGATATCGGCCAAAACACGATGCAGCGTGACGACCCCGTTTTAGTTTTATTTTAATTTAATTTATTTTATTTTATTATGTTTTATTATGTTAATATGTTTTATTTTAATTATGGATACAGTGGTTTGGCATTAATTAATGTTTTGGTGAGACAGTGTCATAATTCAATTTTTTTACTAATTTTTACTAAAATTTTTTGGGACATCAACTTGTCAATCGGCTGAGGGGCCGATGCCTGAAGGGTTAAAGGCAGTTTGAGTAACATGGGCTACTTTTGGGAGGGAATAAGGGGAAGGGAGTGCCCGGTAACATTCCACTAGTATGATATAAAGGCAAAAAATAATTATTTGATAATCATGCTGATAAGAAAAGTGGTTACCTCACTGTTATCAATAACTTAACCCAGTGTTTTCAAACAAAGATGAATTAGAAATAGTTATCTATCCATTTTTCAATTTCTAGGTTATCCGATTGGCATGCTACGTATTAAAACTATGGGGAAGCGTAGCCAAAGACAATGCCCTGCTAGCAGCCAGCAATAAACTATCAGCTACTCGGACTACTCTTAGACTTTTCGATGATATTCCTATGCTGAGGCATACCTTGAAATATGGACTAGGAAGTCAAGTGAGTATTGGATTGATTTTTGTTTTTTTTACCTGCAGTTGATGGTACTGTAGTCACAATGTTAAATTCAATATGAATTACCGCTAACGTCAGGTAGAGGCCACACAAGCGACCTCGAATCCATTATCAGACTGGAGGCTGGAGAAATCCATCCAAACCTGGTAGTAAGGGCGTTAGCTCGGCCTGCTGGGTTCCTTACCAGTGCCTCACGGTAAGGCCTTGGACTCTTACGGGCCGTTGGCATAGTAGACTGTGTACTGTGTTTGTCCCTATGTCTCTGAAAGAAAATGAAATAATATCGTTTTCGCTTCCTAGGGCGGCGGATTCGCCCGTAGTAGTTTGACAACTCTCTAATCATCTTGTTTTATAAAAAGGTCTAGAAGTGGTCGGCCCAATAAATAATTTTCATGCGACTGCCTGTGCCTTTCTCATAGCATCAGTAGCACCTATATATGTCTCCGTACAGTCATTAGTTTTTTTGCAGCCGTTCATTACATAATATTAGTTATATTTTTCTTCTAGGAAAGGGATTTGACATCGTCGGTACTGGGCGTCGTTGGAAATGCTGTAGACCAGCTTTTCTATCCAGTAGAAAAGGTTTGCTGGTTTAACGATATAGGAATATTAAAAATAAATAAAAATGCAGCGAAAGCTTTTGAAACCGCTAATACCCTCTGTTGGGTCACTTCATTATACATCAATCTACTTAAGTAAGTATCCATATTTTATAAAAATATTTAATTCTACTGTTAGTTTTAATCCTTATCGAGAATATATTTTGGGGTGGAATTGAACCATTAATAAATAAATACAGAGACTGATAGGGGTCTTTAGGCCGTCGAAATCTTGGAGGCCCCCTTTGCACTTTTCGGGGTCCCTTTGGACTGTCAAACATTCTGATGACGATGTGGGCCATGTAAGCTAAAGCTTGTGTGGCTTATATGTAAATCCTGCACTAGAAGCGAAGAGCCTGCCTCCTTTTAATAAGATATTTATTATTTATTTATTTATTTATTGTCAGCTGTTGTTATAAAAAACATATACAAAAAAACAAGAACACACACATTAAAAATTAAAACTGTAAATAGACAAAGACTATGAAATAAAGCTACAAACGCTACACATTAGGGGTATCCTCAGGATATCTCTTATCCTGGTTTTCAGGACACACCTATTAATTATTGGTACATATATCACTTGAGACATCCTTGCTCAGGTTTATCGATGCTTATGCTATTACGAATTTTATGTGCTTTCTCCTCTATGGAGTTTAGCTGTCATCATAGTTACCTAGACTTTGGATCGGTGGTTTTCGACCTATGAGTCGCAACTCAAAATTGGGTCGCTTGGCCTTTTTAGTAGGTTGCAAAACTTTTCCTACAACGACAGTACAGTGGAACTTTTCATAACGAGCATAATTCGTTCCAGACTCTTATTCGTTAAGCGAAACAATTTTTCTCATACTCCATATGAGAGGTGCAAATACTCATGAGGAATTACTGCAAATTACTCGTTATGAGAGGTTCCACTGTAGTATTTTTGAGAAGTTAACTTATTTTTATTTTATTTTATTCAGGAAACAGACAGTACAAAAAAACATATTTATTAATCAAAATATAACAAACATAAACCATTTATATGTTTCCACCAATTAAACGGTCATATAGTGTGTTATTCTATATAAAAGAAACGTTTAAAATATACAAGCATTTTTTAAAGTGAAATTATTAGAGTTTTTTAAATAAACAAAAAATATTCTGAAAAGTATTTGCTAAGTTACTGAACAGTCCAAACTATTAAAAGAGTAAATATAAAGTAAATAGAGCAGAAAAAAAACAGTAAATAGATTCATAAACATGTACAAATATTAATATGGTAATAAATGAATTAATTATTAAATAGATAGTAGTAAGAAAATAAAATATATAAATATGTAATGACACATTTTATGAGAACGAAAAATAGAAAATAGGAATAAGTTATGTAAATACAAAGATAAAAGGAGAATTACTATTTTCATAATAAACAGATTATTTAATCAAATTGTAATATATTATTAATTAGATTTTTAAATGTATCTAGGGTTGTGGCAAATATATCAACATCCATACACACCGAGTTGTAATGAAGACAAGCTCTATAAAGAAAAGCATTTTGTGCATAGTTAGAATTGACAATTGGCAGTTGAAAGGAACACTGAGAGCGAGCTGGTCGACGAATATCTTACAATTATAAACAGTACAGTAGAGTCGTTAATTATTGATTTTTTTAGGTGTTTCATCTTGTTTTTCATTTCTTATACGTATCCAATATATTGAAGTTATAAATACTATTTCTTTACTAAAAAAAAAATACAAAAATTTAGCTTTCTCCAAAATTAATTTCAGGAAGTTGCAATGTTTGAAAGTATTCCATTTTTCATCGCTGAAATGGTCATTTAAAAAAAACTGCAACACATTCACTTGAAAAAGTAATCATGTGCGACTTCAGATTGTCGCAAAACCATAAAATAACATTGATGTTCCAAACATATGGGAAAGTATAACATTAGTCATTATGAGTAGCCTTATCGAGATATATTTTGATAATATGAGGATTTACTATATTATTCTAAAGAAGGCGGTAGGTCATCTCGTGAAAAAGAACATTGGTAAGCCGATTAAAGGAGTTTCTCCACATTGTTTGTGCGTTATACAAAATGTCCATCGCCAAATATATCAGACGAAAGCCATAGATGATTGAGTTTATTTCATCCTAGAAAACTCCCCATTAGGTGGATCAAATCCTTTTAGTTTTTTATATTGCTTTTAGAAATGTTTATGTGAAGAAAATCACTATTTAACAAAGTTAACCTATTACTTTCAAGTTCAAGACATAACAAAAATAAAAAAAATATTCACTTTGCCAAAAACTGTACCTTAACCGGCCGGACGCCAACAATAGGCATTTTGCGTCAATTGACAGATCCGCGCATAACCGTTTCGGCAGGTCCCCATATATATTATATAAATTTATATATATAAAACAAAGTCGGGTTTGTTCGAACACTTATAACTCGAGAACGACTAGAGCGATTTTCATGGTTTTTGATTTGTTGTATTTGTCTCCGTCCCGAATAGCAGAATAACTATTAAAAACAAAAATTGGAAAATTGACGAATAAATAAAATAAAAGAAAAAAAATGCCATACAAAATGTAAATCCGTGTATTTCTCAGTCAGTTGTACGAGGCATGTTCACGTGTCGGCAAATCATCCGCTTTATTCGTTCTTGCGCCTGATAAAAAAAAACAAAAAATGTCGTATATCACAAGGTGCTTCAATGAAGAGAATTAAACCGAGTGCATCCCATGCTGCACAATATGTAAATAGTTTAATTCAATCATGTCTTACTGACACGCGATTGATATACTTAATTTTTTAAACTTTTATATTTCTTTTTGTGTTATTATCTTAATAAAGTAGTGAACTTAATATTTATTTTGTATTCATTGTATTGCTTTCATAAAATCATAAATATAGTTCAGCTAATCTGTAACACGACGTTCATTGACTGTTAGGCGGTACGAAGTTCGCCGGGTCAGCTAGTATATAATATACATGACTAACAAGATAAATTACTAGGTAACAAATGAGAATTCATGAAAAAGTGATATTAGTATTTATTTACAAAATCAATCAAAAAGTTACACAGTTTTTTGTGCTCGGAGGCTGGCTTCCAACCGGTTAAATAATGTTTTAAAAAATGGGCTATTATGTTTGGACACCGTGTAGAAAAATGCTACTAAAAACTTGCATTCCATTTGCGTAAAAGAGCAGTTTCTCTAAAATAAGTCCTATAAAAATATGATTTTAGATATTATAAACAGAAAATTATGCCTTAATTACCAAAAAAATATTTTTTTCATAGTTCTTTATAATTCTGGTCTGAAAATCCAATCCTAATAAATCATATAAAATTATTAAAAGCTTTAATATATTGATCAATAAAAGATATAAAGTGACCATTATAAAGCACTAGCTGACCTGTGCCCACTTCGTTGGGCGGTAAAACTTTTTACTTGTGATGAAATTATGAGTGTGGTTTGGTTAGTACTGAGTACTATGATTTATTTCCTGACTGCCAAAAGAAGGGTTATATTTTTACTGCATATGTATGTATGTATTTGCATGCCAATTTGACTATATTACCGTTATTTGTGAGTGTCTTCTTGTGAGTGTCTTATTTGTGAGTGTCTTATCTCTTTAACCATTTATGCAGTAAAAGTGAAATTATATGCAGTAAAAGGGAAAAGTCTTTTGTTTTAAACACTTGAGATGATAAATTTACTTATTTTGATAATAATTCATAATTGTTAATAATATGACCAATAAACATGACCTAACGATTTAAATTATTTTTTTAATATAAAATACTACTTTTTGTTACTTAAATATAAAAGTTAGACATATGCTGTCGCTGACTTTTTTGTGGGCATTATCAAGCTCTACAACTTTTCTCTAGAACTTAATCATATATCTCTCATCGGTAGCGTTAGTGAGAAACGTTTTCGTTCGACCGTTTTTTCCGACTTACTTTGGAAATCCGACTACCACGAAAAAGTCTTTTCATTTTTTGGATTAATATATAGCCTATGACACTCACAAATAACGTGGCTTTCTATTTGTAAAAGAATTTTCAAAATCGGTTCAGTAGATCCAGAGATTACTTCCTACGTCTCAAACTTTACCTCATTATAATATTAGTATAGATAAAGAATGTGCTTTTTCAATAAAGTAATTCCAAATTGTCTCGTAATTATGTAACAAAAAGTTGCTTGCTAAAGCCAACTATGAGTTATCTCGTAGTAGGAAGTCAACATGTTTAGCACACTTGGGTATAACCGAGTATCGTTCATTCAAATATTAGCGATGATATCGTAGGTAACGACCATATTATCAACAATATATAAATGATTATATAAACTTGTTTTACAGAAACGTAAAATCACTGCACGAAATGAACGCCCAGCAAGAGTGTCTCCTCTTCGCAGCGGAAGGATCCGAACTGCAGAAAAAACTGGAGATAAAATACTGGCTAGAGTTGGTAACCACCTTCAAGCTGTGTCTCGACGTGGCGCATGCGATCAACTGCTTGCCGGAAGGCTGGCTCTGGGGCGGCAGGTTCGACGGAGTGAAGATCGGACTGATCGCCAGCACTTCTTCGCTGATCGGTATCGGCCTTTACTTCGCTAGGAAAAAATGTCTGAAGTAACGTGGGTTCTTACTGCTTTTATAGGGAGTTAACGCATTCCAAGACGCTATCGAAAAGTTCCTTTACTTAGTTGATGGACTGTTAGTTGTTTAATTTGAAAACTTTTTGATAGCGCTTAACATGTTCCAGGGCAATACGCTAGGTCCCCACAAAAGACAACGGCAAAAATGTATGGGTGCTGGGCCCACCTCTCCAATAACAATAACTTATTTACCATTAGAAAGATCTATTTATCTACAATATTAATCACAATTACTCTTCTTCTCCGTCGTTCCCTCATTTTGTTTGCCTACGAGGCTCCTCCACTTCGACCTGTCTTTTGCATGGCGGGTCGCAGATTGTATTAACCCTTTTGTAACTTCTTTGATGAGGTCGTTTCATCCGGCCGGTGATCTGCCTCTACTTCTTCTTCACAACTACAACTTACCTCAATTATGATCCGTTTCTGAGTTTTGACGTTCGGAATCTTCATAAATATGGCTAATTATATGAAAACCCCAATGCCAATTATTTATTCAAAATATATTATTAGCAGGGTAGATCCATAAATGATCCAGAAAAGCTCAGGAACAATAATTAATTGAAATATTTATAAAATACGCACTACTTATTACTTTATTATATACAATGTATTTATGTGTGTATGTATGTTTATATGTATATATGGCAATAGTATACGTATGTATGGCCATTTATGAACGTATATTACATATAGTGTTATAACAATCCCTCCCTTCCATTTCCATTCCCCTATTGCACTTATACATTTAAATTTAGAAATGCTTCTTTTTCCTTTTTTCTTAAAAAAATGCTTATAAAGTTATTATCTTTTAAATAGGTGCTTTATATTATTTGCTAATTTGATATGTATTAATGGCTATATTAATGTTAATTTATAAAATGTTCTTTTATAAAATGAATATGTTGTATACATTTAGCTATCGGTCTCCTCACCGGACACACGACCCTTAGAGCTCATCTATTCAACCTTGGCTTGACCGAGAGCAAGGACTGCCGAATATGTGGCGAGGAACCTGAAGGCAGCATACACATTGTTGGTCGCTGTCCAGGGCTCGCCGCCAAAAGACACAGTTTACTGGGACGAGCCTTTCTCGAACCCAGCGATCTGCCCAACTTGAAGGTCAGTGATCTACTTGGACTGGTAAGAAGTACCGCGCTACTAGCTGACCACTGACCTAACCACATAGTGGGTAGTTACAAAAGACCTTACAGATCTAGGTGACAACAAGGGCTGGAAACAAGCCCCCCACTCTATCTACTACTACTACTACTACATACATTTAGCTAATAAAAAAAATAAAAAAATAAAAGATACCAAGTGGACCAAAGGTAAAATATACCAAAGGACCCTAAAACAACGCCTATCGATGTATGGATTTTATCTGTGCCACAAAATGAACTCCGTGTGAGCTCCGCCCCGGAATATGTTAAGAGGGATTTAAAATAGGATTTGGTGCTGTTTGCTAGGGTAGGTAAACATGGTCTTTTAAAAAATAATTTATTATCGACATTCTACGACTATTACAATGCTATCATATTTTACATTTGATTTTTAAAATAATATATGCAATGTTTTTTATTCATTGATGTGTATTTATTTCTACGTCTATTTTAATCAGTCTTTTTATTTACGACAATTTTAGAGCATAACGCTGTCGAACGTATCCATCAAGGGATTGTCGTGAACGTATTTGTTTTTATCTTCGATTTCATCGTAATCCGGTATCGTGTTATACTGCATACTCATCCTAATGTTCTTGACTAATTGTTGAGGCTTCATAAATTTTAATCCATTCATTGTTGCTATCGTCACGCCGAGGATCAGAATAAGCGATAGTATGATCGGCTGGACGATCGGCAAGTACACATAACAAATACGGACTAACAGATTCATGAACGTCGGCAGTTCGTCCATGGCGAGATCCACCCAAAAGGCCGGGATTACCATTTTACTGAACGGTTTCGCCGGGCCGTTGTAGGTCAGTTCCTGCATCACGACGTTTCCCTGCATGCGGCTTTTGATCCTCATCGGCAGGCCGAGATCGGGTTGTAAGATGACGTATGGCTCGTGCTTTTCCCTCACGGGATTGAGCCCTTCTATCCGTTCGGCGATTGACGGGTCCTCGTTGTAAAAATGAGGCATCGACGATGCCACTGGCACATCTGTAATTTCATTAAATAGATAAAATATAATAAAATACAAACGGAGCTGCCATTTAATTCACCGACCAAAGTCAAGCCCATCATATTACTATTAGTACACTTCTGGGGGGT
Organism: Micropterix aruncella; assembly: GCA_944548615.1. NCBI lineage: Eukaryota > Metazoa > Arthropoda > Insecta > Lepidoptera > Micropterigidae > Micropterix > Micropterix aruncella. The sequence continues at coordinate 8,393,046 of OX155959.1, read as the reverse complement.
GAGCTGTGGATTCCGGACTAACGCTCAGCTGTGGTAGGTTTAGGACAGCTGTCTTGCCACATGTGAGTTTTCCCCCCTTACCACTCATTCACTCCCCCTTCGAAGCCATAGAATTTGAGATGTGGAAATCGCGGTTTAAGATATTTTTTCTAAGAAGGAGTTGATTATTTTCCTGGATAGACCAAGATCTTTAAAACGGTGAAACAGAGATTTAGCTGGCAGGCCACGAGTGCCAATTTCCACCGCATGAAGGTGAACAGTGAAGCCGTTCCGGGTGACGGCATTTGCGAGATCATGGTATTTATTTAATTTGTACTCATGGTCTTTTGGGATATTTGAATCCCATGGAACGTTAATTCTAAGATAAGGGCCATCTTCCGAGATTGAGAGTAAAAAGTTATATCTGGGAATTTATACTGCTCTTGGAGTTTTAGGGAATTTATACTGCTTAGAGATCGAATCGACCTCCAGAATCCAATTTGAATCCGTTTTCTAGATTATTAAGAAAGATTTTGTAGTGAAATGTTTTTTGCCTTTAAAGCCATCCCGTACAAACTGTATTTGGGGTTTGGAGGGTACTGTCAAATCCTTGTTGACACGAGCCACTGAGAGGCTAATACCTGCAAACGACAGCAAGGACTTTGTGGTGGCGGTAAGTGTACCGTCCTCGATCTAAGGCCACTTTGCAGGCAGCTAGAATACGTCTAGCTGTGCAAGTGGTATTGCTACAGAGGGAACATGAACTATCCACAGAATAGCTCCAACGAGCGTGGTTCTGAGGTAACAAACATTAAAAAAAAAAACGATATAACCGAATTGATAACCTCCTCCTTTTTTTGAAGTCAGTTAAAAAAGCAACATGTTCAACATCTCTGTCCAAATAAAATAATAATATAATGAAAAAGGAATTTCAAAATCATAGCTCTTATTATTCTTATATTATTTACCTAAAGATGTAAATTTTTCATTTGGTACAGTTAATAAAAAAGCATTAAGTTCAGATAGTCAATTATTTCTGTGATGTAATCAGCCTATATGAAAATGCTATAAATGGCACGAATAATTGAATGTTATCATTGGTTAAATTATTGGGTTTTTATAATCAATCAGTCCTTTATAAAAAAAAACTTTTATTATCACTGTTATTTTGCATGGCCAAATAAATTGCTATTAGTGTTGCCAGACAATGCTTTTTATGCTATCCGCTTTGTTACACCATATCAACTTCTATACCGTTCAACCGATCGCCATGAAAATTGGTATACATAGGTATTTGAGTCTGGATCGAATTAATGTCTACTGTTAATGACCAGACTGTATGAATTTTTTTTTGAGAAATAAAATCAATTTAAAAAATATGAGGACATGACTTAAAACTTACCAAAATAACACGGAGACATATCGGTCAATCCTCTAGGAAAATACTTCCACGGATGCGAACAAAAACATTTGTTTTCTTCGCTGGCGCAATCAAATGCATCATCTGGAAGTTTAAATTTATAACCTCGGACTCCATCACTTGTCGTGACTTCCTTTTCAAACACCATTTTGCCTGGTCTGCAGGACGATTTCCGGTATATGTAGTAAGAGTTGGTCTTCTCCACGTTCGGCGGAAAGATTATACCCTCGTACATTCCTTTCAAACGATTGCAGGGTAGGCTGGAGCAGAAATAAGAATGGTAAGTGTAAGGTGTGAAGGTTAACGCATTAATACCAAAGACATACTAGAATAGACCACGCGACCAGCCTGCGAAATCGATAGAAAAATATAAAGAGGAAGCTGCATATTATATGCCCCCCTGAAAGCTGCCTCCTCTATCCTTGTTTAGTCATGCATACGCGGGACACATGCAAATATATACTGAGTCCACAATTATTATACTTAATTAAAGAATAATAAATGCGCGTGCATGCGTCACTAGACAAGGATAGAGGGGCCCATATGCAGCTATCTTTATCTATTCCGCTACCGCATTCACTCACACTCGTACTTCTGCGGTCTATTCTAATATGCTATGATTAATACCAAGGTAAAAGAATATTTTCTAATAGTCACTACACAGCTGTCTACGGTTAAGACCTCTACTTTTGACCGAATTTTAATGGAGATCAAGAAACAGTTAGAAAATGTATTAAAAAAAACATGTGGAGGTGTCAACACAACTGCCGAACCTTGCACCTCAGGAAGTTTTAACAACATCAGGTCATTCTATCTACCAAGGAGTGCACGTGAAGACTTAGCGGACTAGGACAGTCCACTGTCTAATTCCACCGACAAACTCGTGAAAGTTTGTCTTACTGCGAGAACTGGGAAGTGAACCAGCGGGCCGACCTCACGCCCTCACTACCAAATTTGGATGGATTTCTCCGTCTGCCAGTCTGGTCACAGAATCGAAGTAGCTTGTGCAGCGTCTACCTGACGTAGCGGTAATTCAGTTTGAATTTATCGCGAATATATATTTATTTACTACATATCTTTTCGAATTACTAACTACTTCAAATATTGGGCTTCTATTTTGATTATTTATATTTATAGTTTGACAATCTAGTAGTTAATTCTTGACTACCTATGTATGTTCAGTAAAGAGTAGTAACGAGACTTACTACCTAACCCGATTATTTTGACACGTCCAAGAGCGGCCTTTAGCCGTCAATTGGACACGACGAAAATGTAATGTAATGTATGTAATGTAATGTAACATGGCCCGTCAAGCTTGCACGGGATCGAATGGCCAACGGATCGTTTCAGGGTAGCTGACATCAGGTCTACAACTACCCTTCTGCTCAGGAAACGTATAAAACTGTTTCCAGACCCCAGTCGATTGGCAAACATCGCAGGATGCACAAACCCAGTGTCGCTTGAGGTGTTCCCCAGATTGGATCCGATCCCACCTGTCAACGACACAGCTGTGACAGTGTTCGCAGAGTCCTTTCCAGGTTCGTCCCTTATTGAGGAGGCTACCGGATGGGAGATGAACCTTAAGCCGACCCAAAATGACAAACAGGTCATCAGTCCCAAGCTGCACGGAACCAATAGACAAAAAAGTTAAAAGTTGATAGTTGCGTGAAGAAATGATTTTATATACATACATGCTGGACACGTAAATGTATGCGTAATCTTGACCAGGCATCTCTAGTAACTGCCTTTACCGCAACGAGGAATACGACCGGTCGAGTAGGGCGAAGGCAAAGCCGCTTCTCTAATGTGGCTTATCGTGAGCCGGCCCGCAGGCACTGGCATGGCAGTATAAAACCGCCGATCGGCAAGCGCGCGAATTGTGTGTAAAAGCAGGGTAAGTTTTTAATTAGTGACATCCATGAAGAGGGTAATTCAGTACGAGCAAATAAGCAACTTTGTTTTTTTTTTTTTCAAAAATGCCACTAAAATAAATGTTTTTTTTTCTTTTCAAATGTTGAAAAATTGTTAAGTGTATAAAATATCGCGAATTTGTTTATTCGCTATATTTTACCTCTTGCTAGATGGCGCAGCGCGCTCAAAGCTTGTCAAACTTATTAATCAGTCAAATTACAAAAAAAAAAATATGTATATTTTTATAAAGTTTTATATTTGCTTGTACTGATTCACCCACTTAAAGGCGTCACTAATTAAAAGCTCCCTCTGTATAATGCTAATTGAAAGCTCCCTCTGTATATTAATAAATTTAAGATGGATAGACAGCAGTCTCTTAACCGTTCGACAGCCAGCCTTTGCGTGCAAAAAACTGCGCCGCAACTGTTTGGTCGATTTTATAAATAATTACCAATAATATCGCTTTGTCATCAATTCCCTCTTGTTACCTAGTAATTAATCTTGGTAGTCCTGTATATTATATATTTATATAATATAATGGGGCCATCCGAAACGGTTACGCGCGGATCTGTCAAACGACGCAAAAGGCACTGTTGGCATCCGACAGGTTAATAGGGTTCTGTCGTACGTTGTACGCATTGACATTTGCATCGAGAATTGAGTAGAAATGTCGCTCTTAAAAGACATTCACGATTACTTTTGATTTTCCACTATGTTCTGCAAAATAGAGTGGTGGACATGTGGAATAACAACCATTTGAAGTGATTAGTGCAATGTCTGTCAATCAATTTAAAAACAGACTCGATTTGTACCTAAAAACGTGTTAATATTGTTTATATAATATTGTTTACCTTTACAAGATCTGATCTGGATGTATCAGCAAAGCTGCCTGTCCAGAATAAATAATAATAATAATTCACCTGCTATTCATATCCGTATATCCATACTCGCTAAGACCTGGCGAGCCGTTCCAGTACTGAATTGCAAACTGATCTTTTCCTTCTTTGACATTTATTGTTATTACATCATGCGTGTCTTTATAAGCCTGTAATTAAACAATCCATGACAAGATTTCATTCTTAAGTATTATATTTCTAATAGTGTTTTAAAAAAATACCTCAGTTAAAAGCCCAAATTTATCAAAGGTAATCCATCCTGGAAGTATCGTACTCGCCATCTTCACCATTTTACTCTCGTATCCCCATAAGTAATCCTCGACTTTTAACGATAAAAACTCTTTTTCACCGAGCGATCGTATGAGCGTTGCGAGAGCAAAGTTCGTGAAAAAACCGTGATCGGCGACCATAGAGCTGATGGCCTGAAAGAAATTGGATAATGTTATCGATAAAAGTCACTATCAAAACGAACCCTTCCTCAATGCTATTTGGTGTATTATCATTGATTATAAATAAAATAATATAAAATACAAAAAAGCTGCCATGGAATTCACCGACCGGAGTCGGTCCCATCATAATACTATTTCTTTACACTTCTGGGGGGTGAGCAGTGGATTCCGGACTAACGACTGGCTATGGTAGGTTTAGGACAGCTGTCTTGCCACATGTCAGCGTTCACCTTATTACCCATTCACTCCCCCTTCGAGCCATTGAATTTGAGATGTGCAAATCGCGGTTTTAGATATTTTTCCTAGGAAAGAGTTGATTATTTTTTTGAAAACACCAAGATCTTTAAAGAGGTGAGACAGATATTTAGCTGGCAGGCTTCAAGCGCCAACTTCCACCGCGTGAAGGCGAACAGTGAAGCCGTTCCGGCATTTGCGAGATCATGGTATTTATTTAATTTGTACTCGTGGTCTTTTGGGATATTTAATTCCCATGGGACAGTTAATTCTACAATAAGGGCCACCTACGGAGATGATACTATTTTTCCAATAGATGACGTTCTAAACATGTTCTAAACTTGCACGGTATCCAATCTCAAAATATAATAATAATATATTAGGAAATATTTTTTTAATTTATATTTTTTATTATTTTTATATTATTTACATGTCAATTTTTAATTTGGTTATGCGCTTTAAATTTCAAACAGACTAATAGATGGCATTATAATCTCTCCATGTTATTTCTGTTATGTCATCTGCCTTATATAAAAATGTAATAGAAGGCACTAATAATTGAATGTTATTATTGTTATCATTGGTTACATAATGGGTTTTTATACTCAATCAGTCCTTTATATTTCAAAAATCATTATAAATATTAACATAGATGGCCAAATAAATTGTCATTAGTTTCGTCAGACAATGCTATCAGTGTCACCAGCGTGTCGCGGCTTCAGATGGGTTGCCAAAACGTACTATGGCATTGAGCAATCTACAACCCTATATAATCAATGCTATAATGCATATTCCATCCTTTTCTATGGAGTTAAATTACGGGCATTTGCTGGCAATGACGAGCGGGTACTTGTATTCCAAAAGCGAGCAGTTTGCGGTTTAACCCCCGTGATACTCTAGCTAGAGAATTATATTCGTATCCATATTGGAAAGTCGATATCCTTTCAGAGGGTGAATCTGTATATATGACACTGAACAAGAAAATTGAAAATAAAAACTGGGCTTTTTTTGACTTTTTTTAAATTGGAATTCTTCAACATTGTAACATTTTCTGTTATAGGAGATTATTCTACAGAAAAACGGAGTTGAAAATAATGTCAAACTTTTTTAAACCTGTAAAAAAGTCAAAAAAATCTCCTTGAATCCGCCGCCCCTGTCAGGAAGTTTATTCCGGAAGGTATTTCAGACTAGCATTTTTTGTATCCAGTCGTACGTGATACCAAAAAGGTGTCATTTTTTTATTTGGGATACAGGTTTCACTACGTAATAATTACGCACATTAAAATTAAGACTAATAGATGGCATTCTATCTCTTTGTATAATTTATGTGATGTAATCAGCCTAGATATGAAACGAGATAGATGCCACATTTTCAATTTGGTATACAGGTTTCGATACATATAAAAAACGCACTTTAACGCATTGAACGCTAAAATAAAAACCATGTTTAGCTCAGTGGGCCGCGGCGGACACCTTGTGACTGCCAGTATATCGGGTCCAGGGGGCCGCGTCGGACACCATGTGTCCGCATGCCCTGAATCACTTCAGAAGCCTGCAGGCGGCCAACGGACAGCATTTCGACTGTTTTTACTAAGGGAAGTGACCCGCGCGGCCCCACAGTACAACTTGACCACTTGGCACAAAAGTCCGTCTCGGCCTGTGGACATTCTCACAGGCCGAGACGGACACTGGTGTCTGCCATTTGACATCTCGAAAATAATGAGTAAATCGCTGTTTCCGTAAGTCATCCATTATTTTTGATTTATTTACTGAAAATTTTAGCGAAAAAGCACCTCAACGATTTTTGGACGATTCCAGAAATATTGGTGTGGCCCCGGGGGAAAGTATGCTGTCTGACAAATGGTGTCCGTCATGGCGTTTAACGTGTTGAAGTTCAGGTAGACTGATAGATGACATTCTATTATTACATTATTTATTATTACTAATAGATGACATCCGTATTATTTCTGTGATGTACTTAGCCTATAAAGAAATGCGATAGGTGGCACTAATCGAGTGTTAATAGTGTTATCATTGGTTTCATTATATGGTTTTTATAATCAATCAGTCCTTTATAAAAAAACATTCATTTTCAATGGTATTATAGATGGCCAAATAATTGCTATTAGTTTCGCCAGACAATGCTATCAGCGCCACACAGGTTGTCAAAACGTACTATGGCATTGGGCTATCTAACACTATATCAGCGATTTTCTACCATATAATAAATATGTTGTCATACACATAATAGTGGGTAATTATTTCATACACATAATAAATATTTTGCTCTTCCGAAGCTGTAAATATATAATATTTGCATATTATATAAATCAATATTTTGTGACATTTGACATTTTTATTTTAAGTAGCCAGCAAACCACCGGAGGTCGCTTTCTATCAGTGCGTCGCGACCTCCCAAAGTGTAGCGACCACAAAGCGACCTCTGGTGGGTTGCATGCTATCTTTCTTATATATAAAAATGAATCGCCGTGCGTTAGTCTCGCAAGATCTCGAAAATGACTCGACCGATTTGAATTATTATATTTTTGTTTTGTTTGCCTTGATTTAGGGGTGGTTTGCAAAAAAAAAATTTTAGGAAAAATTAAAAGAAACAACTGAAAATCGAAAAAAATCGAAATTGGTCATTTTGGAAAATGGGCCACTTTCATTCGCATTCATTTCATAGATGGAATTTGCGGCGATCTTATTGTTTGACAGCTGCGCTATCCATAACTGTTATTCATTCCGTGCAATTGTGTAAAATTTTAAAAAAAGTCAAAAAAGAAAAAGTCGAAAAAGTCAAAAACTCGGAAAAGTAAAAAATGACAAAAAAGTCGAAAAAGTCAAAAAAGTCCAAAAAGTCGAAAAATGCAAAAAAGTCGGACAAGTCGAAAAAGCATTTATATTTCATCATTTAAATAAAATACATTGAATTTATTTTAATTACAAACGACTTTCATTTAATCACCAAACGAAACTAAAACCGTACATGATTCGGCCATATTATAGATTTTAATGAATTGGATTTGGAAGATTGATTAGGACCAATAAACGCTTATGAAGAGTTAAAATCGAATCAATTTTAGGTGGTACGAAGTTCACCGGGTCATCTAGTTTAAAATAAAAATGTTAAATGTTATTAAATCTTTATTTATATAATATGCAAATATTTACAGCTTCGGAATGAAAAATATTTATTATGTATTTTGCTATTGCTTTTACAAAACTTTATGTTGATCTAATATGAAAACAGGTACAGTTTCGGAAGTGAAAAACAGAAATGTATACATTACTTTTAGCGACCACACTAATCTAATGGTGCATCTTGAATATCTCCATGTCAGTAGGTACCTAGCTGAGTAAATCTATTCATACTAACTTTTCATTCATTTTATTTACAAGTTACCTGAGGGTGGGGGAGGAGGTCATATTTTTTTTCAAAAAAGGGGTGGCGATTTAAGAAAGGTTGAAAAACACTCCCCTATATAATCAGTGGTTTGTTTTTAAAAGAAAAGAATAGGGTGGGTATAGTCTCTTACCAATAACGGGATGTTGGGCGCTATGATGACATCATTGTGTAGATCGCCGACTGATTTCTCCGGTATGTATTGTAATTCAATTTTTGGGTACATTGTCAAGGTTCCATTTTCGTTTAAGCTCATGTTTTTATTCCATCTTACTTCTCTATAATTAAAAAAAATGTGTGTGTCAGCTCTGGCGCGCGACTGGAGTTTACTATTTAAGTGCGATTGTCATTGAATATACAATAGGCAAAGGGGAAAAAATGATTGATTGATCAATCGATCGATCGATCAATCAATCAATCATCAATCATCATCAATCAATTATTATCGAGCAATCATCATCAATCAATCAATCATCATCAATCAATCATCATCAATCAATTAATCATCATATTACAGCCATGACAACTATCATGATAGGTACCTATGTTGTGTCTGTCAGCTCTGGCGCGCTACTGGAGTTTACTATTTAGGTGCGATTATCATTGAATATAGGTACAATAGGAAAAGGGGTAAAATTGATTGATTGATTGATTGATCAATCGATCGATCAATCAATCATCATCAATCAATTATCATCAATCAATCATCGTCAATTAATCATCATCATCAACTAATCATCAATCAATCAATCATTAATTAATCAATTATGTCTAATTAACGATTGTCAGATTATATACCAAGGAGTCACGTGACTGGTATAAAACTGCAAAATTAGGCATTTATGGTAAATATTTTAAAAATGTGCGTGTCAGGTCCGACGCACGACTGGAGTGTGTTTCTCTCAGATTGCAATCTGCTGATTTGATATCTGTCTCATTTCATCATTCGATAAATGTGTAAGGTCAGTATTATCTATTATCAGATGCCGGTTGGCTCGGACGCTGGCAAATTTCATCTAGGTTATGGTCTTCTGTTGGGTATTGTTGCACTCTTTTAAATTTTCGAACTTTACTGACATTAACATATCACTTTTTGTTAACACCAGATTTTACTACCCATCAAATTTTCATACCGGGGGCTTTAAATAAAATCGATTCACTCCAAAACCAGCCTGGGTTAGGCACATGGTCAACCCCATTTTTAAACTGATATGGTATTATTTTTCCTTTGAAGCCCATGATAAATAAAAAAGTTCTCCCACAAAGCAGGAGGATGGGTCACCCGTTTAGGGCAATTATAACCTTCAATCACTGGAAGTCAACCGACGCCTCCACATGAAAGAAAGATCAAGAAGAAAATTTATCAGAAATATCAATCATACTTGTAAACATACGGTCCGACTTCGTTGACTTTCAGTTTTTTATCTGCACCACTAAGAAATTCCTTTGAATTTGTCACATTGAAAATGTAGAAATGGCAAAACGCTGACACTGGCGGATTTTCCCACAGTTTGTAAGAGTAGGAACCTTCCGTTAATTTGGTGTACTGAAAATAAATAAATTAAATAAGCAAAATCACCACTTATTTAGTTTTTGGGGAATTGTGCTCGAAGGGTTGATGTTGATGATAGTGGTATGGAGGGATAGACACGGCTAACCGCACTTAGACTATTTGCCTATATAAGCCATTATGGCTTATCCAACTATATGACACCAGTCAATATGTCCACCAACTATATTTCACTAGTCTATATGTCACCAGTCCATACTATAATTAGATCATGCAACTAGCTCACCCGGGAGAATCCACGATGGACGAACAGCCATAATAGCCTCATATGAGCCCATTCTGTACATATATGTATGTGCCCAAATGAGCCCATAGTGCTCATATTAACCATATGTGCCCAGATTGCCCATATGTGCCCAATTTGTACATAGTTAAAGAAATTTCAACGTGCATTGATTCAGCCTGTCAACGTGCGACAAGTCAGCCTGATTCAATCAAAGATACACAGCGCCGGCTCGAGGAAACTTGGCGCCCTAGGCAAAATACTAGTATGGCGCCCATTTAAAAAAATCACAAACCACTAATTGTGTAATTTTTAATCAAATAATTAGAGCACAGATATGACTAACCTACTTATATATAATTATAATACAAACTTTTAAAAAAAAAATACAACCGACTTCAAATAATTTTTGCACCTATTTTCCAGTTATTTTGATTTTAAAACCAAACTACTGAACCAATTTTGATTTAATTTCTATGGGACTAATCTGAAAGTATATTCTTTCAAATACAAAAAGAATTTTCCAAATCGCTTTATAAATGACTGAGATCTGAGGTAACAAACATAAAAAAATAAATAAAAAAACATTCAACCGAATTGAGAACTTCCTCCTTTTATTGAAGTCGGTTAAAAAGAGAATATATCCACCTTCTTTAGCTGTATGGAGTGAAATATAAGATTTTTTAAAAGACTATCTAGAGATTAAATTAAGCAAGTTTTATTTTCCTTGCCTTTATTTTAGCAAAAGTGGAAACGATCTCCTTTAAATCTATTGTTTGAGCTATTTCTTGTTCTATAGATAAAGTCGACAACCCCACTAGTCTTTCTTGGGTCATTGTGGAGTGCAGATACGTTTTAATTAGTTTTAATTTAGAAAAACTGCGCTCACCACTGGCCACAGACACGGGAAGTGTCAGCAACACCCTTATTGGAGTTACTAAATTAGGTAAGATATCTAGTAACCCATTTTCACAAATATAATTTAAAAGTTCTTGTGGCGCAGTGTTATTTGGTACTCTTCTTGCAATAGCTTGTAATTCGCTGCATAACTCAGTTGCATCAACATCCTTAGAGTCTACATAACTAAGAGATTCTTCCAACTTTACACAGTGTTTCAGAACATCTTTGGAAGAACGAATCTCATGAACGTTATAGAGAAATCCAAAAACATGATTAATGTTATTTACCTATCTGATTAAACCTCTCATCGATTGATTTATTGCTGTATCCAGCACGACAAAATAAAAATTTATTTTGAACTTGGCTTTCCCATCACTTAAGGGCTCATCTTTCGAACCGTTCATCGATTCGCGTGGTCGTGTCGCAGATATGCTCTGATACATACGCTACCAGATCGCCTCGCCGCGCCGCCCCCCAAAATACGAGCGCCCTAGGCAATTGCCTAGTTTGCCTATATGGACGGGCCGGCCCTGAAGATACACAGGAGTTCAGGGAATTGAAAAAGTGGATAAACTTGCGTGAAACGGCTCAGCGAGACCTGCCATCGGGTGAAACCGAATAGCTAACATCAAACTGGACTTAGTATTTATATATATTATAATATGTATATCTCGGTAGGTGTGATTCACGATAATTAATATTTAATTTGTAATTCACAATAATCTATAGTAAAATGGACAATTTGTACAATTAAAGCACCATAGACAAAAATCCAGTGGCAAAAAACTAATAACATGATATGTCAAAAACTTTTGCCAGTAGTCCTATTTTAATGTCACCTAACTTGGCCTGTTCTAAGGCGGACATTAATTTTTTTGTAAATATGTGTATAAACTATATAAAATTAAGTAAAGAAAAGAAATTAACTACAAGAAATTATACACTAATAGTTACTATTAATCCTTATTAGCTGGGCAATCAAAGGAAAATTCAAAAGATAAAATTGTTAACCATAATCATAATAAATTAATTTTAATTATTTATTTTAAAGTCACTATTGAATACTATTGTTATTGCTACATTATCTATACTTACTAATATTATAAAGAGGTAAAGTTTGTGATTTTGTGAGGTTGTAGGGAGTAATCTATGGATCTACCAAACCGATTTTGAAAATTATATTACCAATAGAAAGCCACGTTATTTGTGAGTGTCATAGACTATATATTAATCTGAAAAATGAAAAGAATTTTTCGTGGTAGTCGGATTTGCAGTCGGAGAAAAAATGGTCGAATGAAAACGTTTCTTACGAACGCTGCCCTAACGATGAGAGATATATGATTGAGGTCTAGAGAAAAGTTGTAGAGCTTGATAATATCTACAAAAAAGTCAGCGACAGCATATGTCTAACTTTTATATGTACAAAAAGTAGTTTTTGTATATTGAAAAAATAATTTAAATCATGTTTACTGGTCATATTATCAACAATTATGAATTCTTATCTTTTGATAAGAATTCATAATTGTAAATTATCGTCTTAAGTTATTTTGACCATTAGTCTGTATGCATAGAACTGCATACAGGAAACTGTTTTGTTTCTGTATAGTCAGACAATAGCCATCTTCTCCTTTCACAAACATCAAAGGATACTGCAAGGGATCGTAAGCACGATGCAATTCGGCGGAAATACATCATAGCACTCAGTACTAACCGAACCACACTAATAATTTCATCACAATTAATTTTTTTTACCGCCCAACGAAGTGGGCACGGGTCAGCTAGTATTGAATAAAGACGATTACCAATGGAGAAACATTAACTGAGTGATTTTTTCATAGCTATAACTGTTCAACGCCGCCCAACTGGGCTAAACCCGTTCCAGGGCTAGCGCTAGCTAATAAAAATGATGTACAAATTGGTAGTATTTAAATATTTATAATTGCTAAAAAATATAGTAAGATAATCATACCTAATAATCAAAATTTTTAATTATTATTGTAACTTACATATTTAACAAAATGTGGAACCGGGTCAACAATCAATGCTATCATTGCCAGCATTGCCATAAGCAACCCACTAAAAGCCTTGTATAAGGAATCTGAAAACATATAAAATAAATTATACATATACATTATTTTTATAAGTATTGAACTAAAAATAGTAAAAATCACCAACGCTTTTTCGTCTTTATATTCAAAGTCTGTTGAAACCTCTGGTAGGAGTCTGCCCTTGCGAAAATACTAGCTTTCCTCACCATTTTGACTTGATATCGAAACTAAAAACAAACAGACATGTTTATGATTAAATATTATAAAGTGCCTCATTTTAAATTCGTAAAATATCAAGATTTGCAAGTTATTGTTTCTTTTCATATGTTTTTTGTAAGTTTGTAAAAAAGCGGAGTCAACTACGTCATTCATGAATCTCATTGTATCTCTCTAAATGCGCGTTGACCCGACCTTTATTAACATTTTAAAGCTATTATTTGAATTAATTTATGCTTGAGTGGGAGGAAAATATGGATGAGCAGAGTGAGCCCATTTCTCACCGATGAGAAATATCCTGGATTTTCCTGGAGAGATGAAGGCATAGAAGACCTGAAGGGTGATTTAAAAAAATATGCTAGAGATTCTTCTATAGTGGGTTGGTATTTAATTTATTTTTATTTATTATTGACATTCATAAAAACAAATACACAATATAGGATGTGTTTTTAATGAGGGACATCCTTGTAGTGGGTGAATCAGTACAAAAAAGCAGTCAACTTTACAGGAACGTAGGCAGCGAGGAGACTTAATAGAAAGCTACAAAATGCTTCACGGTTACTGCAGTGTGCCCAACCTCGAGAGCATGTATACCCTGAACACCAATAAGCAACTGCGTGGACACTCGTTGAAGCTAAATAAGACAATTGCAGCATCGAACCCCAGGAAATAATTTTTGACAAATCGTGTAGTGGATGCTTGGAATGCGTTGCCAGAGGAAGTGATTAGTGCTATCTCTGATAGCTTTAAAAACTGGACATTTTTCTTAGTGCAAAACAGTCACAAGTTTAAAAACAAGTGCATGTGATATACATGCATCAGCCTTAAGCTGCTAGTGTATAATAAAATAATAATAATAATAATAATAATAATAACTTTAAAAAAAAAGAAAGAGAAACTAAAAAAATATATTATTTTGTTTTTTTTTTTAACTAGTAGGTATAAAAAGCTTTGAGCGCAATGAGTAAACACAAAAAGGCTTTGAGTAAAATATCGCTAATTTCGTTTATTAGCTATATATAACCTACTGATAGATGGCGCAGCGCGCTCAACGCTTCTTGAACTTTTTTCAATAAATACATTTTACAAAATTGACCAAAAAAGAATATATTTTATTTCCATTTTTTTAAATTAAAAGTTGCTTACTTTGTCGGTCGTATTGATTCACTTATTACAAGAAAGTCCCTCATTAAAAACACACCCTGTTTGCTTACAAGTAGGTAGGTTTATATGTTGATTCTGTTCAACTTTATGAAAAAATAAATTATTTTAATTTACTAAGATATCAATATTTAGAACCATTATTAATAATTTGTAATTTATAATAAATGGATAGTAATGAAAAAGTTAGAAAATGATGTTCGTTAATAGTATCCTAATTATTTACATAATGTAATCGAATGTATTTTTTTTAATTATTACTATTTTTTCTTAAGAATTTTCTTTCTTTTCAGCCATTTCTCTTTCTTTACAGCCATTCGGTAATCTTCAATTTGATTTTTTTGCATTTGATTTTTTTTAATATCTGAAGATAACAGATATTTATGTTTCTTCCTAATCTTTTTACCTTATACTTAAACGATATTTTACTCTGTTTTAAAAAATCACATCACTTGTTTTACGCAGATGATACAAAAATATATAAAATTATTAAATGTCCCGAAGATTGTGTAGACTTACAGAAAGATTTAATATTATTTGAACAATACTGTAATGAGAATCAATTAATTTTTAAATACAAATACATGCAATGTTATAACATTCGCCAGAAAACATCATCCAATCATGTACAACTACAATATCGCCGGTAAAAACTTGACTCGAGTAACCAATATTCATGATCTGGGCATTACCTTGGATTCCAAGCTGCACTTTAACCGTCATATATAAGGTTGTAGCTAAGGTATTCAAACAACTTGGAATGATTCTGCGCATAGGTAAACCTTTTACCATAGGCAAAACTTTCAAAGTACTCTACAATGCATACGTTCGTAGCGTTCTAGAATTCGGAAGCGTAGTTTGGAATCCCCAATACGCTGTTCATATAGATAGGATCGAGAGGGTGCAAAAGAGATTCTTAAAATCATTGGACTTTTGGACAGGTAACATATCTACGGATTATGCAGAGAGAGCGACAAAACACAAAGTACACTTTTTGTATGCAGGACGTGCCTTCTTAGAAAATATCCTCCTATATAAAATTTTAAATAACCATATTAATTCTGCACCCCTTTTGGGCAAAATTCTTTTTAAACTTCCTCGGTCTGCCTCTTCTCGTTCAAAAGATACATTTTATATACCCTCTTTTCACACGAACTATGCGAAAAATACCCTTTTCAGACGATCATATTTACATTATAATAAAGCTTCAAATGACCTCGACATATTTTCCGAAACGTTGGTTAGTTTTAGCAAAAAAATAGGCGTTTTGTTGTTGCATTAGATTATAGTTTCATTTGTTTTTAAGTAAAACTTTTTGTTTCTTGGTTGCATTAGTTGGTTTGGTTGCTTGGTTTAATAAGTTATTAGTGTAATTTTGATTGTCATTTTCCCTTTGCTACTATTTATAATGTTTTGTAGTAATTAATGGTAATATAGGTCTATTTGTATTATGTATTATTGTCACACAAATGTATATGACTGTTTTTACCTAAATAAAAAAAAATAACAGGTTAAAGGTTGGTGGAGATAGAAATGTGTAGGTATTATCTCTAGGGAAAGGTAGATCTAAGCTTCGTTACAAAGTAATGAATGTTAATGGATGAGCTTGTATTGAATTAATATTGGGTTGGTGCACTTTCGTAATATAAAAAAAAATCAGCATGTTTTTAACATAAAGTACAATTGTGTGATATCAAATACGTTAAAATCAATACCTGTCAATATGGTAGGGAATTATTGACCCTGACGGAAACCTATTGTGAAAATATTTAGCCATTCGAATACTTACCGAAGGATGCTTAAGATTTCGCGGACTGATAAAATTCTTAACGAATTGGTACTCCAAAGAATGGTAAAAAAAAACGGTTGCGTCACCTCAAGACTTTCCCGGCAAGCAGACAACCCCTACCCCCCAAGCCCCCGCGCTAAACCCCCAGCCCCTTCCCACAAACACCAAACCCCTCAGCCCCCCACCAATCCCCCAAAACCAACCCCCCCCGATAGTAATTATGTCAAAGGTTATGATCGCAAATGTAGTATTTTTGTAGTATTTCGTTACCAGGACGGACGTTATTTAGGCCCAGAAAGACGGCGAATATATTGGCTAAATAATTTGCGATAATGGTTTCTTGGCTAAATAATTTGAGATAGCGCTACAACTCACAATGTGTTGTAGCGATAATGATGATGATGAGTGATGGCTCAATTGCAAATACATCCCTACCTACGGCCTGGGGATTGGTCCAACATATATTTTTTATTTTTATTTTAAACCAGTTGATAGGAATTCCTACACTTGGTGGTCAAAACTAACAAAAATAACAAGCATAATATTTAAATATATAAGTACCTATTAAGGTATAAGGTATGAACGTCGGTATTGCGAGGTATGCACGTTGAACATCCAAGCGCAGATTTTCTAGGTTATATAGAGGAAACAAAAATTTCCAATATTTTCAATCAAAATTCTTACATAATTTCGTAGAATTTTTATACATCCCTACTTACGATTATATCCATTAACAATTGCAATCAACGATACATCCCTACTTACGGTTTATATCCAATAAAGTGTTTTCATTTCAGACTTTGTATCGTAACGTGGGGTGTTCAGAAAAGGCTGATCGCTTTCGATTGCAGAATATTTGAGGTGTGGCAGATATATGGATACTTCATCCCATACAAAATTTCGGAGATATGGTCTAACATCATACTTAGCAAGTTCTTCTTTTTCGTTTGTCTGATTTAAACCCAATTCCAGTACAATTGTTAGGTAGTAACGTAAACCAAAGTTATGTTTTTTTTCAAGCTTCACATGCTGAAGCTTGCCCTAGACCTGCCAACGACGAAACGTGCTCTTGGAAGACCATCCGCTACGACGTGCTCTCGCGTCCGAGAGCACTTTTTCAACCGTCGTCAACCGGATGGTCTTCACCATCCGGTTGACGACGGTTGAAAAAGACCTGAGAGAAGCTCAACTCGACGCCGACACAGTACAAGATCGTGCTCAGTGGAGGAGAAGGACAAGAAAGGCCGACCCCAAGTAAATGGGACAGGGTCCAGGAAGAAGAAGAAGAATAGAGAATGTTTCCATAAACTGAAGAAAATATATTAATAATAGAGTGTTTTTTTTACAACAGTTTATTTGTTTTGTTTGTTTCTACTATTTATTGTGAAATTTCTCAATGGGCGGGTTTATTGTCATATGACAATCTCTTACAACCAACCCTACTATGACGTGTTATTATGTATGTGTGCGTGTAACATGTTTGTAAGTGTCTATCTTGTTATTGCATTCGATCGACTGAATTGGAAATGCAATTCCGTTAATTTGGTCAAAACGGAAAATGGTGACACAGCCGGGAATCGAACCCGGGACCTTACAATGTATAGTCAGGTCATGTAGATCATGCAGTCATGCAGATCAGGCGATCTAACTACTATGCCAGAGGACCGTCAAACCAAAAGAAACGAAAAACCATATAATAAGAATTCAATGAAAATTGTCTAAATATATTTTATTTCTGGTATTGGTTTTAGTTTGTTAACAAAAAAACATTTTAAAAAGCACTTGTTATTAAAAATTTATTAAAGAAAATTTTCAACATTTTTGTGGTGCTATTTTTCTAGAATTTAAAATAAAATGCAATAAGCAATAACCCTTCAATCTGATATATGGGTTACTAATCTCTGAAATTTTCTGTAGGATGGAATATCCATCTGTCGTTTAATGTTCGCGTCAGATGTTCGTCTATCGCATTTCAAAATATTCTGTATCCAAATTGAATCACTCTGTATTATAAATTTATAACATTCGCTTTTATTCATTCGGTTGGTATTTCCGGCATGATACTTGAAAAGATGGACGCACAGCAAACAGTCAAACGATTAAACCTTTTATTTTACTCTATTCTTCACATACATAAACACGTCGAGGTTAACACCTTATAAGTGCATGATGTACGCCCATCAAAGTTAAATATTACATCAGCATCTTTTCACAGTTATTGTATTGTGCGAATCGCGGAAAACCACCACTTTGTGACATTCTACGCAGTTATACAAATTTTTATATGATCGCACTTCAAAGACCTTATAAACAAGGCATACTACATACATAGGTCACACTTGAATGTTTCCGGACTGGCCACTTATATAATATTTGTCAATATAATTCTTTGGCTGTGGAATCAAGTTTATTTCATCTAACTGTCATTTGTTTTATTATGATGTTTTGTTTTTTATTCATTTAAAAAATTGCGTGTATTGCGATAGATTTAACTCGTGTTTTTTTTGCTGTATGATGTTCTGCGATCGTAAGTGTAATGTCACAGCTTAGCACAGCATCATTGTCGTCACCTAGCAAGCTCGTTTGCGTTTCTTCATGAACTAAAATCGGAAATTAGTTCATGTGAACGAGACAGGGCAATACGCTAGAGCGGAATGTGAAATGAACGGCTGTCACTTTTTCGCATTAAAACTACCCGCATCTGAATCTAACACAAATATAAGTTCGACAGGTAGTTTTAAAGCGGGAAAATCGACGGTCGTTCGTTTCATGTTCCAATCTCGCTCGCTTAAACTAATTTCAATTTTAGTTCACAAAGAAACGCAATCGGGCCCAATAGCTACTTTGCAGAATTCAAGCAAGGTCGTGTCAATCTCGTGAAGAATTTTGTGAAGGTCCACCGCAGCCAATAACAAAAACAGACAGGCGTATGACCTACCATGAGATTCGGGCATCGTGAGCATATGCACCAGTTGAGCACAATGAATCCTACACAAACACTTGGCTGTGAGAAAGCTGTAGTCGCGGTGGATCCTATACAATTCGACTGACGCTCAAAATACGAGCACATTGCCATGATTACCAGATTCAACGAAGGGGCGTCAAATTTGGTGTCAAACATGTTCGTGTGGAACATAGGTGACGAAACATGGATGACAAAACAAAGCAGTAGTCGACCATTTGAGTCTTTCAAAATGAGTTTTTTAGGAAAAATGAACACGTTGCTTTGGAGCTACTGTACAGCTACTGTTGCTTTGGAGAATTATCGTACCCTGAATGTTGTTTGGTATACCTACCTACGATCAGTTGCTTGCCGGAAGTTATTGGCGCATTTGGTAAAAGCAACCGTAAACGCTGCATCATCTTGCGTCATGACAATGCCAGGTTCTGACACGGCCAGAGACAAACGAACTTTTAGAAACGAAAAACGTACACCTCATGAGCCATCTTCCGTACATCACGATCTGGCATCTTGTAATTTCTGCTTGCTCCCAAAAATTATGAACCAATTACTCGGTCAACGATTTTCATCGCCAGAAGAGGCTGTCGAAGAATATGAAAAACAAGTCCCTGATTTATGAGAATATGTTACCACGGAGGAGTGGAATATATGTTTTGAATATTGGGTTAGGTTGTCCGGGCCAGGTTAGGACACGTCTCTACAAAAATATGCGGCCTGGATCGTGTTGTTGTTCGTCTCTTGTAGGTCCTGGTGTGTGAGTGGACGTGTCTTACTCGGCATCTTGTTACAGTGTCCTTTGACCCGGCGGTAGAAGCATGGACTAGTGAATTACCGTTTACAGGGACGCCCGATTGTTCGTGGTCGCAGACTAGATAGTCGAAATTGTGCACAATCTTCGGGGAGGCTCCTTCTGTGTCCCATTTTACATTATATTACGATTTTATTAGGGAAAATTCAAAATTAATGCTGCTGTCACTTTTAATTTCGATTTAGTGCGGTGCGATGCAGTGCGGTTGCGGCGCGTTGCCTGAGCGGTGCCGCTGCGGCGTCCTACATACAAATATCCATGGTATGTCACACGGTGCGTTCCGGCGCCGCACCGCACGCAAACCGGTAATATGCGCCGGAGCGGCACCGCTCAGTGCAAGTGCAGTCGAAAGAGGATACATGCTGTCCTGTTTCATTTGTTTTCCCGTATTTTTGTTAATTTTTAATCGAAGTATAAGATGAGTACCAACGAAGAAGACTTTTCTGGCAAGTAGCTCCCCCTCCCTCCGCGCCAACCTACCCCCTTTGCCTATCCCCGCGCCCGCTGGTGGACCATTTTAAACCACAATCTTTTCAACTCTGGCCATGACCAAATTATGCCTGCATGCCAAAATTCAGTTCAAACGGATGAAGCGTTTGGGCTCTATGGTGGAGAAATACGCACTGAGTCACAGACACACAGAAGTGCGTTCTCAATACGTTCTCTCTGCCGAGAAAGTAATATTTATAATATTGTATTTTTCTTTCTGCTCGATGATTAGCCAGACGAGTAATTGGCTCTGCCAGAACATGTAAAAAGACATGTTATTATTCGGTTTGTATATGGCTCTAATCAGCGCATCCATACGACGAGCAAAACTAAGTAGCGAAAGATTTTTTCAAGTCCGGTAATTCGTTTAAAAGTTAGAGTTTACATGTTGTAACTTAAAATATTTCGATACAATAAAATATTTCGAGGAAATATTTCGAGGATACATGCTGTCCTGTTTCATTTGTTTTTCCCGTATTTTTGTTAATTTTTAATCGAAGTATAAAATGAGTACCAACGAATAAGATATTGGCATTGACTACCTCATTTCACTAGTTCTATGTACAATTAACTACAACACTATTCGCCCACTGCGGCGTCGTAGTAACGTTGCGGCGCCGCATCGTGCACTGTACGTGTGTACGCCGCCCATACGGCGAAATTTTTGCGGTGCGGCGCCGCACCGCATCATTTAATATTTACCGAGTTGGGACAAAAACTTGTCATTGGCGCTCCTACCCTCCAGCATTTGAGTTTAATGACTTTTAAAAAAAATACAAAAGAAATATATTGGGTGAAATTTCTCGTGACCTGGAAGATAATGCCCTTAAATAGATTTGCACTCTGTATTCCTTATTTGGTAATATCTTTTCCTTATGTGTGATGTCACACATAAGGATATTCTAATACATACAACCAGGTATTTTTGTCAATACTTTCCCGTAATACTTATTCATATAGGAAAGTTAACGTTATGCCACCACTTCGTCAAGATATGCTGGAATGTTTTCTGTTAAAAAAATATAATTTTTAAGAGCGAATAAATATCAAACGCCAAACCCACATGGAGGGAGACATCACGCCATACATTGATGACGTCGGTATTGGCGTAGGTAAGCATATGAAAAGTTATTCATCTTTAAGAGTTCTGTGAGCTATGACTTCTAAGGTCATGGCTGACCTGACTGGCAACAGACAATAGGAAGTAGAAAAAAATGTCTATAAATATGATTAATAGACGGCTAATGAAATAATTTGTGGTTTAGTATAAACTGGCGAATGAAAAGAGGGATGTTTGACGTCAGCTATTCGAGAAAAATATTTATTATATACATTTTAAAAAAAGCTTGTTTATACGATATTTTTAATTTCTGAAGTGAGCGAATAATCGAAAGGTAATCCGGGAAAGCATATCTATAATTATTGAGGAAAACAATAATTTTATTACTTTTTAACACGAGAATGTGTTAAAAAACTATCTCTATCTTCAATGCCCAATGGATTAATTTAGACTCTTTTATTTTAAATGTATAAACCTTCTTGTAATTAATGGTTCATGTAATTCAAGTTTTTCATGTATAAATTGTTACTAATGAAAATGCAACAGGCCAGTCAATTTGTACGTGATCAAAGAGATGTTTTTTTTGATCATGAGAAAATTGGTTCAATAGATTTTGTATAAATTGGTCGGATATAAGTGTCCCTGTTGTCCATAAAGATGCAAAGTTACAACTTTTTCAAAAATTTCATACGTACTAACAGAAAAGAATGTAATTGAAAAATCACCAGAGTTCGTTGGTCATTTGCGATATTTAGAAAAAAACTGTATATTTATAAACAATATTTTTTTTGAACATATTAAGATTCTGATGTCTCAATAATATGGAAAAAATATTATTTATACATTATTCGTATTCGATAATTTCTAAAATGATTTTTTAAGTTATGGGACACATACGTCCCATGGTCCTTAAAGGGTTAAAGATCGATTAATTATCCGCCCAGAGTTCGCTAAAGGGGTACTTATTCACTCAACCCGCCTACTCAAATTACTCTCGCAATTTAAACCGCAAGGTTATGATACTTAGCCATAGCTTTAGATCATAGTATCTTATCATAGTAGGATCGTTGGTTACGGAAAAAAAGTGGCATTGACGGCCGATGTCCATAGCCGGATCGGTCAGGCAACAGCAACATTCGCCTCGCTCAAGTGGTGCATGTGGAAGCGAACGAATATTACTATCAAAACCAAAGTACGACTATACCAAATGTTGGTTCTTCCCATTCTTCTTTATGGATTGGAAACGTGGACGTTACTACAATCGGACCTCAACAAGTTCGAAGTCTTCCAAATGCGATGCTTGAGGCAGATTCTCGGTGTCTCACTCCGCGACCGAATTCGAAACGAGACCATTAGAGAAAGATGCGATCTACTAACAACGATCGAAGAAGAAGTACAAAAACGTCGGTTACGATGGTTCGGCCACGTTTTCCGAATGAACGATAATCGCTTGCCACGTAAACTTCTTTGGCGAGACCGTCCGACAGAATGGAGAATTCAGCGATCGGCACCGAAGAAAACCTGTCTAAATAACACCAAAGACGACCTTAAGAATCAACGATTATAGGCTCGAGACGTGGCAAAAAATCGTCAAGAATGGAAGCGAATCGTGAAGGGAGTACGAGATCCAGCGGCACCGACAGCAGCGTATTGGCTGCGAGGGCGACCCCCTCCCCTATCGCCGGCTACGGAATAAATAAATAATAATAGTATCCTAAAGGGTTTTTAAGATTTTCATGAAGATCTTAAAAAAATTAAAAAAATCCTATTAAAAATATTATCAAAAAATCCAACAGCACCCTGTACGATGTTGTGATCTAGCTCTACTAAGTTTCATAATCCTGCGATTTAATTTGCGAAAGTAATTTGTATTGTATGAAGAGCTACTAGCCCTTTACAGGCCTAGAGTCGGCGCCGTTCTCGCTGCCTAAAAACGCAAAATAAACTGTAATTACTTGGCCTCTTCGACATAAATATATACAAAAATTAAAATAGGTTTGAAAACGCGTAAATTTTGTAGTACCTCGCGATGTTGCAACCGCCGTTGTCCAGGATAGACTAACCGCCAAGGTAGACTGGGCGTCGACCCTGGACAACGGGGCCGTTGCAACATCGCCGAAACGTCGGGAGCTACAAAATTCACGCGACAAATTCGTTTTTAAACCTATTTATAAAACTGTAATATAAATGATGTAGGTATTATCTGGGGGGGGGGGGGATATGTCGTATGCTAGG
This sequence comes from Micropterix aruncella, assembly GCA_944548615.1. Classification (NCBI taxonomy): domain Eukaryota; kingdom Metazoa; phylum Arthropoda; class Insecta; order Lepidoptera; family Micropterigidae; genus Micropterix; species Micropterix aruncella. Next base: position 8,369,290 of record OX155959.1, on the reverse strand, counting down.
TGAAGTCACATCTCTATACTTTCGCATGCTATGAATCTCGATTGAAAATCTATAAGGAATGTCGTCATCTCGTATAGGTACGATATTTTATCTATCGATTGAAAAATCGAACCCTAGAGATGTTCAGAATTTGAAGTAGGTAACTATTTTTAAACGGCATTAAAGGGAAAAATATTTAAAATTGAGATAATTCGCTCTATAAATAGCTCATACTTTCCATGAGACCCTCCTTTTTTCCAAGCTGCAATCACTGGAAATGTAACCAGACCTTGGTGTAAGAACTACAAAAACATAATGAATTCGACTAGTATATTACCCCCCCCCCCCCCCCCTATTCCCGTAATTAAGGTCTAAAGTTTTACGTGATCGTAGTTTTATTTAGTGATTTTCTGTATATTATCTCTATTTATATACAGGGAGAAATATCGATTAAAACTGGTTAAAATGTTTTTTAGTTTACGGTTTTTAAAATAATATCCCTATGTCGATTTACATGTCAATAAGTACATGAATGTTAATAAGTTTATGAAGTTCTAAAAGGGTTGAAAATCTTTTATAATTCACTAGTTGTCAGTAAATATCAGCGAAAAAAGAAAATCGAAAAAACATTTAGAAATAACCGAATCTTGCAGATTTTTTGCGGAAAACTAATATGTTCGGGAAGGTTTTTAATTATTTTGAAACACGTTTCGGCTTATTGACTGCAAGATTAAATTGTTTGTGGCAAAGATTTCAAATTGCTGCGAATATGACCCAGCAAAAGCGTTTTGACTCCTTCACTTTTGACTTTCAAAGTGTTTAGGTGTTTAACAAAATGCGACTTTGTTTAATCAGTATGTACTTTCGACCCTTATTTGCCTAGCCGTACCTATATCATTTATCATTTAAAATTATATCAATCGTAATATTTCTGTAAGTGTGTGATATTTTTCGTGTTTAATTTGTGCTAACCCTTAATTGCGTGTAACTGTGTTGTATGTGCGATAGCTCTTCATTGGTAGTAGTGTGATCTGATTAAAATTAACTAATATCCAACTTAATCAAACTTGTGAAGATATGATTAGATACACAATAAAATATAAAGAAATAATACATTTCCACAATACAAGGCACAAACGGATGTTTACGCATAATTCTATACCTACAACGTCACAATTTCAAAGGACTACTTAATATAGAAGCATAACATTTTATAACAGATTATCAGATGAATTAAAAAATATACAAACATATTTTTTACGCTTTTTGATTTTAACCAAATATTCAACATTTCATTTTATATACAATTTATTTACTGGTTTTGTGACATGATTTTGGAATATTGTTATTATTTTTAATATTTTTACTCTTCGATTATTATTTTTTTTACACGATTATTAAATAGATTTTTTTTTCTATTCTATCGCTATATTTTATTTTTTTTATAACTTGTCGGGGATTTGGTATTTCTGTTTTTGACATTTCTTAATTCTCATTTAAATTCCCTATTTAATATTTAGATAATGAAATGGTTGATTTTGTATAGTTTACTGACATTCAGATTTGATTAAATTATCTTTGTGCCAGATAAATTATATTATTATAATAATAATGATAAATAATGTATGTATTAATTGGAAGTTCTATACCCTTGCACGGTTTTTTAAAATAAATAAACTTTAAACTTTAAAATAACTAATATAATATAATCTAGCAAATAAAACGACGAGGGCTGGAGAAGATTTAAATTTTGTGGTACCTCGGCTAAGAACGACATTCGCACAAAGGGAGGCTTAGTACATCACACTCTGAATGTAGAATAAACTTGAAGAACACGTAAAAATACGAGATGATATTGATAGATTTAAAACTAGAATTAATAAATAGTCATTGGATTTGGGGCGTTCTGGAACGGAGAAAGAACTAACAATTATAGTTTAATTTGTTTAAAATTCTATGAAAGATGCCAAATAGAATATATATTGTTATTATTATTCGTGTTTAAACTTTGAAAAGGTAGTAAATATTATATTGTTTATGTATTTTAATCGCTACACAATAAACTCTTTTTTTATACGTCAGCTCGCAATCCAAACTAAGTCGAAAATAGCACATTTAAACTATGTTACAGGCGTTACAGGCGTAAGTTTATTTTTTGCAGGAAAGAGCTGTTGGGGTTTTTGGATTTTTAGTCACTGTTATCTTGATATATCTACAAAAATAATATTGCATCAATACAAGATCATATCGAGACATAGTGGTAGTGGCAGCAATGGCAGTATCTAATAAAAAATATATTTTTATTACTGTCCATATGACAAGTTGAGACATTGACAAATAATTTTGATTGATTATTAGTACTATTGTCACGTACTAATAATACACTCAGTACTAAGTAGTACACTCCGCCAGACTTACAGCATACAGACTAAAGTGTTTGGGCGAGTGGAAGCGAGGAGGGCCCAATCACCCTGAGCTAAATCTCCTCCACAAAAGCCCATTCACCCTAACCCAGGATAGACTACTAAAAAAAACTTGGTAGATAAATCCTATAAAATCCTAATCCCCACCAGGGAAGACTGGAAGAAACTGCATTGGCTCCAAAGCCACAATGCGAACGCCTGGTTCACCGGCGGATCAGAAACAAATGGACGTTTTGGGACAGGCGTGTACGGACTCAAAACCAACTACAGAAACAGCATCCCGCTTGGACAATATGCCACGGTTTTCCAAGCCGAGGTGTTTGCCATATTGGAGCGCATAAAACTCCAAGGTCGACTTGAGGTAAAAATAGAAATATCCTCATCTGCTCTGACAGCAGAGCAGCATTGGACGCTATGGCTAAAGCCACCACAGAATCTTCTGTGGTCTGGGACTGTGTGAAAAGCTCAACAAATTGGGAAAAGCCAACAAAATCACCTTAATATGGACACCGGGCCATTAAGGCATACCCGGCAACGAAGAGCCCGACAGACTAGCGAAACTGGGCACACTGGAATGTCCGGCGGAGCCAGTTGTTGGGGTCCCCTTCGCCATAGGTCATAAAAAAATCATAAGGGACTGCTAGGAGCAGAGTCATGGGACATCCTGGAAACAAAGTCAAGGATGTCACCAGGCAAAGGCCATGATGGAGCAACCACTTCCTAAGAAAAACAAGGCTCTACTTGACATGAGCAAGGAAAACCTTAGAACCACCATCGGTCTCCTCACCGGACACACGACCCTTAGAGCACATCTATTCAACCTTGGCTTGACCGAGAGCAAGGACTGCCGAATATGTGGCGAAGAATCTTAGGACAGCATACACATCGTGGTAGTTTACCGGGACGAGCCTTTCTCGAACCCAGCGACCTGCCCGACCTGATGGTCAGTGATCTGTATGGTCTAGTAAACAGTACCTGACTTCTAGCAGATTATTGAGCCAACCACAAAGTGGGTAGTTACAAAAGATCTTATAGATCAAGATGACATCAAGGGCTGGATACAAGCCCCCCACTTCTCTTACTACTACTACTAGTAGTAGTACTATGGTCCATATGATAATTTGCGAAATTAACGAAGAATTTTGATTGAAAATATTGTTTTTTTTTAAAATTATACACGTAGAAAAGCTGCTTTTGAATGATATACGCTTCATAGTAACATATCTTAGAATGTAGGTACATATATACATATTCTAGCGGCAATTTCAGTTAATTTTGACTTTACTTAGTGCCGGAATGGTTTAATAAAAAAAAAAGATAAATTTTAATATAAAAATGGGGATTTTTTCTTTTTGCGAAATGTATTTCCTGTTGTTCTTCAAAAGGCTACTTAAATTGAAAGGATTCTGTTTTCCTCCTTGGCCTTAACAGGTCTTGTCCAGGCCAGTGTAACACCTGGATCTCCTCAAGGCGCAGATGTTTAATTAAATATATAAAAAACGTGCACTCACTTCAAATGTACAAATCAGCAAACTGCAATATTTTCGAATCTGCCTTATATCCAAAACACCATAAAGTAATTATATATGTTTTTATTTTGGAGCACTTAATTAATCATACATAATCGCGTGTGCCGCTCATCACAAAGTGTAGTGCGTGCGCTCAACACAAAGATTTATATAATCTCTTAGCAAGAGTACCGGAAAGATGAGTATTGAGAGCTTATTGTTTATTGAGCGTCCTTTGACACTGCCTGAGAAAACGTCACGCAAACGAAGAGCCTATTCATAGAATGATTTAAACAGTTTTAATGTTTATAATGTAACTCCTTTTATGTTACCTCGTTTTGGGACCGTTTCATAAGTGCAACCTTGGGAAGGTTGGCGCAGGTTGCCCATAATATGATGAAATTTAATGTTGCAGAGCGCATGTTAAGGCCGAGTCATGTGCGGGTCATTATCCGCCGAATATTTATTGAAAAATGTATTTTTTTTTAATTGAAGAGACTCTACTCGTATATGTCTCGTCTAATTTCGAACTCCGCCAGATCTGGTTCTGGCGGAGTTCTTATAAAAAAAAAATCTTTTCTCACTTGTTCTATGTTCCCAAAACTTAATTTAGTTTCAAACTACGCCAGACTTCAAGATAATATAAAAAAACTTATTCCTTATCAACTGTCAACTGTCACCCCAAGGCTTCCCCCAAGTAGCCAAGGAGTCATTACATCTGAATATTAAATTCATAAATAACATCGATGAGCGCCCATACTCGGCCGGCGGATGAACCCGGTTGGGTCACGTGGCAACCCCGTCGGGTGGAGAGGTTCGTTTCTCAGCTAAAGGCGGGGTTGGGCCAAGCGCCAACAGCTGGCATTAATATTTGATTAAAATGTATGGCGGAATTTAAATATTAGTGTAGCTTGTATATGAGATAATACAACCAACATTTCACAATGTGATTTCGGGCAACAAGGCATATGTGTATCAAATTTCAAGTCTCTAAGTCCAATATTTCGAGATTGAAATATGAATAGTGCCCCCCCCCCACCCCCCTTGGTGGACTGATTTCAACCACAATGTTTTCAACTCTTGCTATGACCATATGATGCCTGCATGCCAAATTTCAGCTCAACCGGATTAAGCGTGTGGGCGCTATCGTAGAGGACTAGGTACATACAGCCACACAGATAGATAGACTGACAGACATACAGACAGATTTCTTAAAAACGCTCCTAGAAATGGTTTTAATCGTCTCAAGGGGGGCTCAACATGGACATTTCCGTCTTCATTTCGAAAAAAATTTTTGCGCGTTCACAATACTTTCTCTCCTGGTGGGCGGTTGGTCGGTTGGTGGGCGCGGCCCACCGTCGCTTGATGTTTGGCCGTTTGGGGTTATTCGACTCCGCTTGTGTAGCCTCGTCCCCTTTTGTATGCGGGGAAGAATTTTTGTAGACACGACGGGAATTCCCTTGGCGAAGGGAGCTTAAAGGCATTAAACGACTCGATATGGTCTGAAACGGGTTCCCCCTTTCAGTTATTTACTTTTCAATCTATTTCTTTAATTACTTCAATTTTCCGTTGCTTTCCTAAGGGTCGCCATTTCGGAAAGTTTAAGAGGTAACAGAAATAGAGAACGGGAGTGCGAAGGCGTGCTGTGAGTGAATGCGTTCACCGAATAGAAAGAGATAGGGGAATATGAGACTCCCTCTATCCTTGTCTAGTTGCGCATACGCGTTTATCCATAGCTTAGCAGACTTGGGGCGTCAAAGCGTTGCCATAGTGATATATACGCGTTGCCATAGTGATATATGTAGGTACGTGTCTCCGTGAATGCACGACTAGACGAGGATGGTAGGGGTACTATATGCCGATGTCTCTTTCTATTCGGCTGACGCATGCTCAGGCTGGTCACGAGGTCTCGTAGTTATATGTCAATGGTTTGAAACGTCAAACGAGCCGTATGCACAGTGCCGAAATGCTTCTGTATGCATGATGAATTGCTAAGGTGAGACAGTCCTTAACGTACAACGAACAAATATAAAATTCCATTTTTTTTTCATATAAATTATGTTTAGATACTCCAATAATTAGTTATGATAATAACGATAAATTAAAGTTTTAAAAAATACAAAAAATATGTTTAGATTAATTTACCCCACCAGAGGGCGAGCGAACCAGCTAGCTTTGCCAGCGTTGTCATTTGTACTGGCTGCGCCAGATTTCTCGGTCCCTCGTCCACATGCTCAGATCACACGTATTGCATTTATTGAACACCAATGCACTGAAACCAATAAGGGATAGAAATACTAATCCTTTAAAGGATTTCTATCCCTTTTTGGTCTCAGTGCATTGGTGTTTAATAAATGCATTGCTTGTGCTCTGAGCAATGTGGGCGAGGTACCGAGAAGCTCGGCGCGGCTAATACTCGTACAATTTAAACCTAATTGTACGCGCCTTAAGACGCGGCCTGACCGCAATAAATAATCAGAAACATCACAAAATAGTACAATTTTTGTCCGTTTGGAATGCTACTGCGCCCAACGGACAATCGCTGCGCGGCCGCAGGCGCCGGCCTGGGAGCTCGGGAAACATCATCATTTATAAAACGCATAGATAGGACCACATACATATATTCGTCCCATAATTGCAGAACTAGCCTAACTCGATTTATTCAAATTTGTCAGGAGAGCACTTTTAAACTTTATTCTCCTTCTCTATTCTTCTATTTTCTTTTTATCTTTAATATGAATAATTCTTAAGAGTTGATTTTTTTATAGTTTGAATAGTTTATTAAAAGCTTTATTTTTATGAAATTTAATATGCAAAATGTTTATTTTAAATAGCATTTTGTGTAGTTAGGATAATTCTGCTTTATTATAACTGATATCAGTACTATCTTATCTGTTGTTCTGCACAGAAATAGAAATGATTTTAGATGAAATTTTCAAATAACAGCTATCCTACTCATCATTCATTCTGCTTATAGAAAATTTATCTATTGAAAATATTTTTTTGTTGATTTCTCAGTTAGGATAATATGGAATTATGATAAATTATTAAAAAAATGCAATATAAAAAATATTATTGTTAAAAATATTACACATTCTGAAAAGATCTGAAAGTTGAAAATAAAACCCGCTTTTTGACGGTAACCTTGGCCTCAACGAAAAAAAGTAATATGTAACTTTCAACTCAATTTCTCATATTGAACAATATTCAGTACACAAAATCTTATACCAAAATACCACGACAACACCATATTGCTAAATCTACTTCTAATTGAAGTGATTTTTCTTTTTACGGATATAAAAAAAATACTGCCACCGTGGCATTTAACACATTATTAGTAGATATATGGGTTTTGTAACACCCATTTCCTAGAGCAGGTATAATTATGTAGACCGTGCCTCTTTTTTGTTTGTTTAACGATCATCGAAAGGACAGTCACTCCATTAGTATCGCACTTGAATTACAGCGGTTTTTAAGGGGCACCTTCCTAGTATGGATATTTTATGAGTTAAAAATATCACATAAGGTGACTATTAGTGCCAAAAGATTATCTTCTAGCCCGGGCATCAAAAAAGACTTGAAAAAGACTGTTAACACAATGTACAAGACAGTAGAAGGACCAGTAAAATAACAGCAAAAGAGTCAGTTTTTCTTTATTGTATACGTTAATATGACTCATTGAGGAGGAAATAACGGTATCCATTGCCTTAAACGCTTACACTTAATTTGTGGAGCATATTTAAAAACAACAATATATAAAATCCGTAAACTAAGAATTTTAAGCAATATGAAGTCACACGAAATCACTGATCAATGAGAGCGTTTAAGTCCGGATAGGAAACCTCCAAAAAACGACCGGAGATACCGTAATTATAATATTATCTTTAATAATATCCTAATTTACATAAGTATCATAAGCATATACATAAAAAAAATATGATGACTCAGATGAAAAACACCGTCCAGAAATCAGCCTGGCCATGCACCCCGCCCGAGTGGTATGTCGGTAGGGATATGGAAAAAATGTGAAAAAAGAATGTTAAAAACAGAAAACATCGAAAAAACATATTGCGGCGCCGGTTAAGATATTCGTAAGAATTTATAATGTGGTATCTCTCTGGGGCATGAAACGGGATTTTCTTTAACCGACTATTCCGGGTAAAAGGCATGTTTGATAGAAATCCACAAGCCGTTGCTTCATCTTAGTTTCCCAAAAACTATTGCCTATCGTAGCACTTTTTCGCCTAAAATTCACATACAACTATCGTAGCACTATTCACACATTCACATAGCATTATCATGCACTATTCACATATCACTATTCACATAGCACCATACACTATTCACATAGCACATAGCACTATTCACATAGCACATAGCAATACACGTAACAGTATTCACATAGCACTATCATACACTATACACATATTATCATGCACTATTGATATTTTTTTATTGCTTATTTTGTGGAGATTTTTTTAAAACTCGGAATAATCTAATACTCTTGGCTGAATGTTCTTAAATTGTGTCGGCGTATGCGGCGAATTATTTAGTGGTGCTAGCGGTGGTGATTGTGTTGATCGCATTGGTGATAGAAGTGGTAGCGGTGCCGCTGTTGGTATACTGAAACAGTTGCGTATCGGCATTCCACGCATATGTCTGGAGTCCAATATTTCTGGGAGAATACTTTGCATATAAAAGTCGACAATTTTTTTTTCCATTTTTTCTGTCCAGATATCGTCCTCCCTTTCAATGTACTCTGTTTTCAAGTCTTGGCCTTGGCCACCCCATATTGCAAAAAGACATTTTTGTCTATTTGAGACATGGAGTTGGCCTTGGACTTGGTAAAACCAGTTGCTGTTACGATTTAATTTGTATGTATCCTTTTTTTTATCATATTTGTATATTTGAATTTTGTTTTCTTTAATCGCCTGTTCTATGCCTTTTTTAAATGCCATTACAGGACACTTAACCTCAACAATTGTATCCTCTCCGATAATTCCGTCCGGTGTTGCTCCAATAAATGCATACTTTCTGTCAACGAATAGCCCACAGGGTTCAATTATAATTTTTTCTTGCTGCTCTAACTGTTGCAGGGCTAATTTTTCGTTTTCTACACCGTGAGCAATAGATGCTACGTGCGAAATATTTTCAGAGTATAATACATTTTTTACTAGATTGGCACTACTCGTATTTTGGCGCTTTTTTATTATTTTTCCGAAATTAGACGCAGTGACCATATTTTTTCGTAGCTCCAACCATTCACTGCAGTCGCGTTGTAACTTGGTTTCCTTTTCAATTCGTTCTTTATCGCTGGTCAACACAGCTAAATTTTCAAGAAAATCTTTCTTTGCTCTTTCCAATACTTCTGGTATCATATCCGGGGCAGCACTATTAGCACCATAGTCATTTTTTGTTTGGTTAATTTTATGTAGCCTGTTCTTTTTATGTGGATTGTTTCGGTTCCATAGTCTTTTGTTATATCGTCTTAATTCCATCTTTTTTAAAACACCTTTTGGACTTTTACCCAAGATTTTTTTTTGAATAGTGTACCTAGGCAGCTTGTTATTAAAAGTAACAACAGCCGCAGCACACCGTCCTTGGTAAGCTCGTCTCATGGAAAAATTTACACGTTTCCCACCAACAATCTTGGCAATTATGCTATTAAAACGTTCAGCCGTGTTGGTGTCGGCATCTTCTACTAAGCTTTGAGATTTGGAAGCTACAGTGCCTATTATTACTTTCAATCTAAACCAAAACGTTGAATTTTGAACTTCCATGGCACTCATCAAAGACTTTTCTGTCTGGCAGTAATAATTTTTACATCTTCTGTGATCTCCAAAAGCATGTAACAGGGAATTTTGTACATCAGCGTGTAAAATCTGTATTGCCTGCATTTTTGTAATGTTTCCTTCTTGTATTAATATGCGTTGTTCTTTTATTGAGCAAATTACCACCTTTCTAACAGTCATGACTTTTTTGTCACTTAATAATTTTCTGAATTTTAAGGGGTATTTTATTTCTTTTGAGACTGTTCGTAATTTATTACACAAATTACGGAGTATGTGGTTCCGGCATTCAATTTTTACCACAGTCGTGTTTGGGTATGGATTCTGTGCTAAAATTTTGGCATAGGTTGCCGAGTCACCATCTGCAATTAGCCTCCCATAAATGATGTTATACATTTCTATCGAATGCCGAAAACCATCACATATTATTTCAGCTTCCATCCCCGAAGAAGATCCTTCGTAATTTTTATAGCAGATATGATATTTTGGGACGGTGTTTTTGTTATGTGCACGTGCGCAAATAACACAGTATTTATTTTTCACGGCCATAAACAAAACTTCCCCAAATTTGCGACCAATAATTACTGCAGCTCCAGATAAAGCCCTATAGTTACTTCCATAGGACCTTGCACTCCAACACCCGTCAGCGTATACATCAATTATCGGTATTCCATCTTTGACTCTTCCCTCAGCGATGGCAGCCTGGCGTTCACGCTCTGCAGCAGCATCCATTTCCTCTACAGCCGTCGTCTCCCACTCATCGAATACTTTATCTTGCGTTTTAGCAAAGAACCTTTTTGAAAATATAGGTACATTCATAGATGACGATATCTCTTCAAATTGCGAATAGGCTATTCCTGAAGATACTATTCCTATTACAGCACCAACATTTGTCTCGACATTTTCAGTACATGCAGGATTGTCAGAGTTAATAAAAAAAACCAAGCCACACATGTCGCACTTAAATTTAAACTTTGATATTAATCCGATTCTCTTTTCTCCCACAAAACTCAGACATTGAATACCACAGTTAAAAAGACTGCTGTGTTTTGAAATATCTTTAAGCTTAGTAAAAAAGTACTATATATTTACGATTCTCCTTCCGTCAACAGATGTGTAGTCATGTTCTTGTTCTGGTTCAATCCCGTAATATGTTTCACCAGCCGGATTTCTATAAAAAAGGATTTTCTGCTTGAGGAAATTATGAAAAAAAAACATAGAAAGACAAACTGACAGATATGATAATTTAAAAATAACGTATACCACCATCCTGACGATAATAGTCAAGGAAAACATGTGCTAGGCAATTACAATAAACCATAGAATACAAGCAGCCGTCTTTTCGTCAGCCAGCCAAGCCATGATTCAAGTAAATATACGTAAATATATAAAAATATCCGCCAAGTACGGCACCACGTACGGTCTCAACAACTTGCCGGATTTCTGATTTGAAGTGGTGATCCAACTGGTTCCGATATTTTTGGGAACCAACATCACATCACATCACAATCATATTTTGTCGTTATTTGCTCATAAATACGCCATGGATTGACTAGGCACTTGTCTAGTATGTCCGGTAATACACATAATAGTTCATATCTTCGAAACTACTAAACCGATTTTGATGAATCTTACTAAATAGACTAAACATAATATGGTATCTCACAAAATGATTGATACTTACTCTCCGTGCACTAGTTCCGCTGAGGTACTCGGTTGGCCAATATCAGTATCACTGACTTTGCGCTTCTTTGATCTAAGAGAAATATAAAATGGGTAAATGACAAAAATGCGGTATCATACAATAATTTATCTGCAAGTTTTGCATTTACTAGTGCCAGTCAACCTTTAGTTCTCGGTGTAATGTAGACTATCTATAGCAAATTAAAGTGCAACTAGTCATTTTTTCAATTTAGTAGATGCTGAGTAAATTCACATTGATTTTACAATACAATAATCAATAAAAATTGACTTCTTTATACCGTAAACTACACCACATAAATAACTTTAAACCTACCTTAGTACAGGCGAGGCCTAGTTAGGATGGCTTATTAACATAAATAATGTACTTATTGAAAATGTAATAAAGAATTTTGATTTCATATGATTAAGGTATACTATCATGCTTTACTTACCCAAACGATCTATCATTTTTCTTAGGTCCATGTCGTTTTCTCACGAAGGATTTTTGAAGTTTTTTATTTTTATTCCCCATTGTTTATTCTGATACAGCGTCACTATTTACAATATATGCACTATTTAAAAGCCCAGGTGCACGTCAGCTTGCGATTTTATTTCCAATACGCTGAATAGCGACCAGAATACGCTAATGCAGAGCGGCCGAGACGACCGTCCCATCCGAGCGTTGCTCGGTGTTTGAAGAGACGAGACACGAATCTGTCGAATATCGGTCGACAGGCCCTGTATATAGGCCTGTGACTTCTTCCACTTCTCGTACTGTTGGGTGGGGCTTCGTGTGAGCCGGGTCCATTGACCCGGCTTTCGAGCATATGGCGTCTCAGGGCTGTTCACCCTGAGGCAGGATTCTTAGTGTAGAACAATGTTACGCTCCTTTCTTCGAGGCACGTCGTGGTAGGTCCGTTTTGAGGAAAATATTAATGAGCAGAAGAGACGACGCGATGCGCGCACCTTATATAACGACAATTTTTGGTGTATTTCAAAATTTACAAACCAAATTAAAAAAGTGGCTTCAGATACGTTTAGAACTCCAGTCAGGCTATTTATTTCGTAAAAAAAAAATGTTGTCGCCTTTAAAAATTGGGAGAATTTCGATGTCAAAGTTTTTATAGAGGGATTATTTGTGCGTTTTTTTGTTGAAAAACTAGACTTCTTTTCAAAATTCTTTTCATTTATAAGTCTTTTTAGTTTCTTTATCTATCTACAGTATTTTTTTCAGCGTTGTATTTTAACTTTGTCACGTCGCACTAGACGTTCAAAAATGGTACTATTTGGTGATTTGCGATAAGACCGCGCCTTAAAGTGGTTTTAAGATAAACGATCGGATGATCAACTTACTAGAAATCCGTAGGTGCCTACGACTAACGCTGGCGTGTAGCGCGCGTCGCGTCGTGAACCCACCCGTGCCCGCTGTTCATAAATGTTATTTGCTAAAAATAAAAAGTGTCTTATCTTCTTCTTTCCGACCTTGCTTTGTGTTTGCAAATTTGATGTGAATTTTTTTTTTGTTGAGATTTCTATACGAAAGGGCTGAAGATAGCGCGGAAAACCTCCACAAAGAGTCTGGCGGTTCTTCGTATTGAGTTTTATGTACCTATACTTTAAAAGCTATTCTCGCCGCACTACCTCGCCGAAAGGTTCACCGCTCTATCAGCGCACCACCGTCCCTTCGGATCCTTGAGGGCAATAACTTGATATACATTCCTGGTCACAGCAGCGACTTTCTCATACTCCTTCTCTGTGAAAACTGCACGACTTTGGAATGCTTTACCGAATAATTTCAGATCAGCCCCTGGCATCACTACTTTCAAGGAGCTCGTAAGAGCTCAAAACCTTGCTTGAAGAGCTCGTAAACCTAAAACAAAAACATAATAATTCCACCACCCCCAATCCCCCTCCATCTCGGATTCCTTTCATTCGTATCCTTCCTTCCCTCTTCGTTTCTATTTAATTTTATATTTTTTCTAGTTTCCAGTTTAATATTCCAGTTTCTAGTTTAATATCTTTTTCTAGTTTCCAGTTAATTTTATCATTTTAACATTTGTTTTGTGTAGCCAAAGCAAAATTTGTGATATACAAACCTATAGGTTAGTTGATAGATATTGCCGCAAGGCAATAAGCTCACTTTTTTTCTTGTAATTAAAGAGTTTTATTATTATTATTATTATATTTGAATAGATCATGACCTATCAACAGATCTTTAGAACCTTCAAACAGATCGGTACCATTCATTACCTCTTGTAGCCGTATACCACTATCTTCATTGTAGGTCATCGATTTTCAACCAGTTGGTCGCGACCACCTGGGGGGTCGCGAAGAGACCGCCGGGGGGTCGCAGACTATCTAATAATAAAAATATTTACAGGCAAACTTTTACAGCTTCGGAAGAGAAACATACTTATTATGTGTTTTGCTATTGATTTTACGAAACTTTATGTTGATCTAAGATGGAAAATGTTAGGTACCTACAACTTCGATTTAAGTGATAGCAGTTAAAATGAATGTACCAATTCGCAATTGTTTTTACAATTACTTCATTTATTGGATGCCCACAGTTACAGATCTGGAAGAGATAAAAAGGGGCGAGAGAACTAATTTTCACTCTAAAGCGCTTCTTAGACGATCAAGCATGCTTGTCAAGCATCGCGTCCCGGGCTGGGAGGGGATCGTCAACCGCAGGAAATATGCAAATATTTTTTTGAAATATTTACCAAAAATTCCTAATTGTGTAGTTTTATACCAGGGAGTCAATCATTCATCAATCAATTACGTCTAATTAACGTGACTTTCTGGTATAAACTACAAAATTAGGCATTTTTGGTAAATATTACTAAAAATATTTGCATATTTCCTGCGGTTGACGAATGACGATCCCCTCCCAGCCCGGGACGCAATGCTTGACAAGCATGCTTGATCGTCTAGGGAGCCCTTAAGGGGGGTCGCGTATTTTATTTTTACCAAAAAGGGTGACCCGACCTAAAAAAAGGTTGAAAACATTGATTTAGGCCACAAAATCATGCTGAGTGGCGAACACCAAACGGCAGATATCGAGAGGCGGATTTCCCAATCTGTTGTAGCGCATGATGTAGCGCAAATAAAAACATAACGCGCGCTGAACTCCCAATGCAACTGAAGACCAACGTGTTAGAGCAATGTATATTTAGCTGCCTGCCTTTACTTACAGATCGGAGACTTAACAGTCAACAGACGGAGACTTAACAGAAATTTTCAGTGTTACACAAAGAGCACGGAGCGAATCATACTCGGCATCAGCTTGCGCTAACAAAAACGCAAGAAATAGATTCATAGCACTTTGCAAAAGGATATGAGCTGGACACATAGCCAGAATGAATCTTAGTCGGTGGACCAGGAAAATGCTCGAATGGAGACCACCTCCTGAATTCAGGTCAATGCTGGGTGGATGACTTCAGATGACTCGGAAGACGAGACTGGATGAGGAGGATTTAGAATCGGCACGACTGGAAAATTTTACCTTAAAAAAGGAAGGATATTTGATAAAAGTCTTGGTCACCCATTAAAAACTAATTATTTTAGAACATATGTAGCTGTATTGTAGTGAATCAAATACAAAATGTTGCATTTTTATTGGTGTTTAATGTTTTGTTGGGCCACATTTAGCCTTAATTATAGCAGCAATTCCTTTCGTCAAACTCCTTACTAGCTTGCCTCATTTTTCCTTAGGTTTACCCTCTGCCAATCTTGTTTTGAAACATTTTTTGTGTTTCTTTCGAAGTTATTGAGTGATTCCGTATCTCACACTTCAAAATACCCTACAAGTGTTCTATTGGGTTGAGATCAGGAGACTGGATTGGCCAGTCCAGAAAATTCAATTAATTTTCCCGAAAATACTTCATTGTCATAGCTTATTTATGGCCAAAGTGCATTGAAATTAAGATTATCGGGAAGATCGTAGATCCGAGGATGCCTACAATTAAAGCGAACAATAGATATATGTTACAAAAAACTCAAAATATGAACGAATCGTTGCAGTTATTGTTGAGAATAATTCACAATCTTCACCAGTGTAGTTATTCATGGCTGCTTTAGTTGTTTTACAATTTAAAATAAAAGTCGACATTTCTTTACGTCGAAAACTTCGTTGCATTATGTACTTGAGGGACCTTTTCAAGTACGTACTATACTTACATACGATAGCAACGAGTAAGTGGCAGCCTCGATATTAATCTACTTTTCTGGAATCCGAATCATACTACTTATTTACTCAATGCGCATTTTATGTGCTTGATTTTAACATGATAAACCACGGCAGTTACAATAAACATGGCCGTGGATATACAGGTACAGCTATTATAATATTCTCTTATAGCTTTATGTCCTTGGGAGGGGACGTAAATAAAGCACGTTCTTTCTTATTCTTTGATGCCTCATTTTAACCGACTTCAAAAAAAAGGATGAGGTTATCAATTCGGCTGTATTTTTTTATAAATGTTTATTGCCTCAGAACGGTCCCATTTCTGAACCGATTTGAAAAATTCTTTTTTTATTTGAAAGGATATAGGTACTTCCAGATTGAATCCGTTTTAATCAAAATCCTGTTCCAATCAAAAACCTCAATTATTATCATATGAAGTTGAAAATTTACATGTTCGTTCAGTTCCGATAGCAATTTATTTTTTATGGTAACCATGACCTGATTCTACACCCAGGGTTGTTTCCGACGAGGGGACTCCTCAACGGTCAACAGCATAGACACGAAATTTTGTATACGAATTCAGTTATGATAGCCCGTTCTAAGTTTCACCATGGCATGGCTGCGTCACCCAGGGTTGGCTTCCAACAAGGGAACTCCTCAACGCACACTAGCACAGACACGAAATTGTGTATACTCATTCAATTATGATAGCCCGTGAAATGTTTAATGACATGGCTGCTGCACTTATAAAAAAAATGGATACGGTTTTTTTTATTGTTAAAAATTTGTCTATTATCGTTTGGCAACGTCCTACGATTTACTACGTAATTTTACTACGAAACTCAAAGTGTAGATAGCACTTATACATACAAAATACTTATTTAAAACCAAGAATGGCCGAGGAGAGGAAATTGGTAAGGAGAGAGAGAGAGTAAGGAGAGAGAAAGGGGAAAACTTAAACGTCTTCTTTTTTATATCAGTCTTGATTCTAAAAGAGGGAGAGTTTCGCATATTCTCTGGGAGATCGTTCCTGAGTCTTGCAACATAGACACAGAAAAAGTAGGAGTAGAAATCAGTATTATGACAAGGAATTTTAAGCAAATTGTCAGAGGCTGACCGAAATACAAGACTGTGGGAACTTAATCGTTCGAAAAGCTCGTGTTGATTGGAAGAGTAAAAATAGAGGAGAGCGCGCATATGAATATTTCTCCTTTGGCGTACTGAAAAAACACTTTAGCTGTGCCTTATATTCGGACACTTAATCATACTTACGTAGACCGAAGATGAATGGTATGCATACATTTTGAAAATGTTCAAGTTCGGAAAGTAGTTTTCTCATACGTTTGGAATATATAAAAGTTATAGGTACCTACTATTTATTTCCAAAAAAATGTACAGTAAATTAATTCGGTTTCGGCGAACCGAATTTTATAATTTTGCGACGAAAAGAAGTCGTTCGATTTCAGTTTTTGATCTCAATTGGTTGTGGATTTTTAAAATAATGAGCATTTTTGGCGTTGAAAATAAAAATGAAACCAAACATCGCAAGCTGTAAGGAAAGTAACCAAATATGGAATAGTATCCCTAATATGGAATACCCCTGTTTCTCTCCAACTGTCAAGTCAAGACGAAATGCACGACCATCTTCCGTGTGGTGATGTGGTGTGTCGCATTCAATCAATCACGGCAGTCGGGCGAGCGCCATTGCAACGGCAGTTGTGTTTTGTTTTGTCGCCAACTCAAATCTTTACAAGGTATGTAATAAAATATTGGTTTCTTGATAATTACATTGTGAAAATGGGATTGTTACTTATTTAACGTATTGTTGCGATGTTTTTCTTGATATTTTCGATAAGTTTTATTGCCCAAATGCTGTTATTTATTTTACACGACAACAAGTTTGAGCCGGTCTAAATGTTTTTTTCAGATTGCCGTCTACACTGTCAAAAGTAAAACGTAAAGATTATAATAAAGACAAAATAGCTGAAGCTATAAAAATGGTTCGAGATAAAAAATGGGCTACTTGAAAGCGACAAAGTATTTTGAAGTTCCGAGAGCTACTTTGTTTCGTTTATGTCAGAAACATGAACAGCCTCAAGAGGAAGCAGCATCTACCACATTAGGTAGGAAACCAGTGCTAGGTTTCTTGAAACATCTCAAACATCTTGAAAGCCTTCATCATCTTGAAAGCCTTTTAGATGAATATATTTTGAATATGGAAAGCAAATTCTACGGTTTGGCAAGAACAGATGTCCGCAGAATGGCATATATGTTGGGCACTACGAAATAATTTGCCAAATCCATTCAGTGAATCAGGTATGGCCGGAAAAAAATGGTTGAAACTATTTTTGAATCGCCACAAAGCAAAACTTTCATTAAGAAGACCCACTGGTACATCTTTTGCAAGAGTGTTTGAATTTAATAAGGAGAAAGTAAACGCCTTTTTAACCTTTTGTAAGAGGTCTACGATAAAGGTCAATATTCACCAAATCTCATTTATAACGTCGATGAATCTGGCCTTACATTTGTGTAAAGCAAAATACCTAAGGTTTATTGATCACAAAGGGAAACTGCTGCAAAACTGTTGACTTTATTGCTGCACAACAAGAGGCCGAAAAAGACGGTTGTACAGTAAATGTCACTCCGGCAATATCGAATTCCTTACCTGAAGACGGACTAGATCACCGGCGGCTGAACTTCGACTTGAGACACACCAACAACCTGGACCTTCAACTTCCAGACTTGATAAAACACACCAACATACTGAACCTTCAACTTTCAGACTTGATCAAACACACCAAAGACCTGGACCTTCAACTTCTAGACTTAATCAAATACACCGAGAACCCGGACTTTCAACTTCCAGACTTGATGAAACACGCCAGGAACGTGAACCTTCAATTTCAAGACTTGATCGTTGCAGTCTAAGTTTGGTGTCTCCTTATGACATAAGTCCAGTTCCAGAAAAAAAGAGGAAAGTATCTAACAGGGGAAGGAAATCTGCTATAGCAGCGGTAATAACTTCTTCACTTTATAAAAAGGACCTTTTTGAGCAAAAGTAAAAGATAGAAAAAGAAGGTAAGAAATTGACAAAGAAACAGATTAAGAAAAAACCAGGAAACACATAAGAAAGGAAAAAAGAATATCAGTACAGAGCCTGCGAATTCAGATGAAGACTCTGAGGATGAAGGCGAAATACAGTTTGAAACAGACAGTGAACCTGATGGCATAATAAGACAGCAGGCTCCTGACTCAACGGACGCTGAATGTATTTTCTGTCAACTGTTTTCTGAAGACTTTCTAGGACAAACATGGATCAAATATTTGATGTGTGGACTCTGGGCACACAATGAATGCGCTGGTCCAGAATATGACAGTTGGATATGTGATTTTTGCAAGATTTTTGTTAGATTAAACAGAGTGTATTCTTTTTAGTTTGACCAAAGTTTAACGATCTCTTAAAATTAGATATTAATGTTTTCGTTATGTTTTTTACCGAAACTTGTAGTATTATGTCTATATTCCATATTTAGGTACCTATTCTATAAATAGCTACGTTTAATTCGTAATAGTTTTTTGTTATTCTACCAAGAAAACAAAATGGTATTCCATATTTGGTTATACTTCCTCTTACTATTTAGCAAATATTGCTTAGTAAAGAAACGATATTTATAACCAATATATTACTAGAAACATATGAGATACGAACCGCCTTAAACGCCAACTCTAAATGCCAAAGAGGTCGGTTACTAATAAATTAAAAGTCAAAAAGTATTTTTAAAAACAAGCTTTACGTTCCACCAGGGAGTTGCAGTGGCAATCACCCGGCTCTATCTTCAGACCTTCGTCATCATGTGTAATGGAAAGTACTGATGACAACAAAACAAACGAGACCAAACTCGAATATCTTAGCACTTTCCACCAGGAAGTTCCAGTGGCAATCTCCCGGCTCCATCTTCAGACGTTCGTCATCATGTATAATGGAAAGTACTTAAGGCAATAAAATAAACGATCCCAAACTCAACTATCTAAGCATTTTATATCAGGGAGTTCCAGTGGCAATCTTCCGGCTCCATCTTCAGATCCTCGTCATGATGTGTAATGGAAAGTACTCACGATAACAAAACATAGTAGCCCAAATTCGACTGTCCTACCATTTGCTATCAGGGAGTTTCAGTCCCTACATCCCGGACCCATTATCAAATCAGCTCGATGCATAATATTGCATTGTCACCGAACTTACATAAGTTTTCTAAATTTCCGCTCAATCGGATAACAGCCAAAGGTTGAACATTGGTTTGTAAATTTTGAAACGGACAACTTACATACATACGAACATTGCAAGATAATATAAAGCTTGTAATAATTAGAACATACAGAATGACCAGTTATCGTAGTCCTACTCGTAAGTTCATAACCTCATCGCCAAAGACCGAAAATTTACCAACATTTAAAAAAAAAAGTGTTTTTGTATATTTTTAAAACCTTTTCCAGAAACTTGATAATCCGTAGTGCTCAGTGTGTCCATAATTTGACATGCGCACATCAAAGTAGGTAAGAAAAATCAAGCAATAAATGAAACCGCTGTATAATATAAATACAATAGGCCAGCTCGTACCCCAGACAGGTACGATGCGAGGGAGGAAATACAGCGCACTCGTTTGCCATATAAATTTCATTATGAAAACAGTTCGCTTGGAAGGGTTGTGTCGTGCTTTATAATTTCAGTTTTTATTGGTTTAATTCTGCTTTTATTTCTGGCGCTCCTGGGCGGTCTGCGCACCGTGCGGCGTAAGCCAATCGACTGTTCACTCTGACTAGCATGTGCAGTCGGGGGAGTCTGGAATCAGTACTGTTTCCAATAGAGCGGGGGTGGTTGCGGACCTTACGGCGACTGCTCTTAAAACGACCATCGGCTACCCGATCCTGGGTGAACAGCCGGGCAAAGGATGCCGTGGTCCGCGATAGATTCGGTATACACCGTTTCACCGCGTCGTAAGGGAGAGGACCGCGCAAGCGACCTCGAACTCGTAACCAATCGAGAGACTGGAGTAATCTAGTCGCAATTGCAAGTAAGGGCGTGAGTGTAAGCCCGCTGGGTAACTCTCCTGGCTATCTCGCGGTTAAGGCGTTGGTCTCTTACGGACATGTGGCGTAGCTTGACGGTGGACTGTTTTTGTCCAAGTCTTCTGCGCTCACTTCAGGGAGATAGAACGACTAATTGTTAAAACTTCCTGAGGTGACGGGTTCGCTCTTTGTAGTTGACAACTCTAGTTGCCCAAGTTACTGGGTAGCGAATGGTTTCGTGCAGCTTAGGCCATGAGATCCATTGTGTTCTCGGATCGGTCCAAGTCACGATTCAACTCCTATTCAGAAGCCTCCTCGTGTGGAATCCCGGATAAGACCCTCGCGTCTGAGGCCTCACGGCTGGTGGATCGGTTACCCCTAGGGGATTGCCTCCCGGCGCTACTGGACGGTTTACGCATCGTTCGGCTATGCCAATCGGTTGTGCACTCTGACTAATCGTTGAAGGATTCTGGAGACTATGTAAATATACTTTCTTCCAAGCAGGCGGGGGTGGATGATGACCTGTTGTCATGCCATTTTTGAAACGACCTATAGGCCATCCGATCCCGAGTGGTATGACGGACAAAGGACGCCCAGGTCTGCGATAAATTCCTATTGAATTACCGCTGAAATACAACAGGTAGAGGACGCGTAAGCAACCTTGGTCCCGTAACCAGTCGGGAGGAAGGAGGTATCCTGATGGTTATTTCCAGACGGAGATATCCTTCCAAAACTGGTAGACAGGGGGCGAAGCTGCCCGCTGGGTACCTTCCCCGGTGCCGCACTGTATGGCGTTATCCTCTGTCGGGCATGTTGGCTTAGCTAGACAGTAGATTTGTATTGTCTCTAAGTCATCTACTCTCACCTCACGGGATCACTATCGTTAAAACTTCCTGAAGTGAAGGGTTCACTCGTTTTAGTTGATAACTCTAGTTGTCCAAGTTACTGATTTGATAATTTATTAAGAATATCGACTTTACTGATGTCTACCCTCTACTCATTCTGTTTTCGAGCCTTTGGAGCCATTTCCCAGCAAACATACCAAACTCACCTTCTTTAGAATCATTCAAGAAGTACTAATTTTGAACCTCGCCTGAAAAAGTACAAATTTTCTAAGAAGTAACCAGTTCTCCCCTTTATCTCTCCTTCGTCTCCCACTTGCTTTCCCCTGGCATTCTTAACTTTAAATATAGTAGTTTGTATTTTATACAGACAAACTTATTTGTTTAATTGTTCCTTGAATTCAAAATCCCATTGTGCTATCCAAGAAACAATTCTACTTTCCTCGCATGATCCGGGAAGCCATTGAAATAAGAAGATCCCCCGAACTTCAATAAAGACGACGGTTACAAACTCTCTTCTACGTGGAACCGTCTTCTTTTTTTTTTTTTTTTATTATTATTAAGGAAACTTACAGCTATTACAGTAGAAAAACCAGAATTTTATTTATAGATTACAATGCCAGTTAAAAGTTTCCACTTAAAAATCGTAAAAATATACAGTCGCCTAGGAATTGTTCTTAAAATGTTACCGCCGCCGAACGCCGAACGCAAAGACGTAAGACAGGATACAGTGAGTGTTGTGTGCAAGACGGATTTTCGAAATTCGCGTGCTCCGAGCCCGGCCCCCCACCACCGTTAAGCAGTAGCGGCAGCGGTATCCGGCCTACCCGCAAAAGAACGGATTGACAGCTCTTTCAGTCTACCCTGGACAACGGCGGCTGCAACGTCACCGAAACGTCGGGTGCTACAAATTTCACGCGGTAAATTCGTTTCTATCCTATATATAATATTATACTCATTAGGTACATCAAATCAGTTTTTAATTATTGAATTACTATTATATTAAATTACATATTACCCGAATTAATTAATTTTAATTCACTCCACGCACCTGGTGATGGTAATTTGTAGAAGAGGAGTACCTAACGGAACTATCAGCTGTGTTTGGGATTATTTTAGTTTTCTCTATGAGAATAATCAATAAACACGATGTCTCTTACCCTGGTGAGTATACGGAATTTTGTAAATCATGATTTTAAGCATTTCGGGACCATAAGGATTTTATAATTAATACAAAGTTTATAGGCATTTAAATGATTTTATTATCTATCAACTTAACATAAAAAAACTGTTTTTTTTAACTATCCATTGTTTTTATAGAATTCTATGGCGCATGTGTGGTCTACAGACGTCAAGGATTACAAACGTCTTGAATTGGTAACAATTTGAAAGAAATACGCGAGTAGGATAAGCGGTTAGAATTTCCTATCGCTTACAGACTCTACTCCTTTTACGCCCATAGGGACGCCGGTATCCCATTTCCGTTTTCGTTAGTTTTTATACACTAAATTTTCGTTAGTCTATTCG
Organism: Micropterix aruncella; assembly: GCA_944548615.1. Taxonomy (NCBI): domain Eukaryota; kingdom Metazoa; phylum Arthropoda; class Insecta; order Lepidoptera; family Micropterigidae; genus Micropterix; species Micropterix aruncella. The sequence goes on along the minus strand of OX155959.1, from coordinate 8,346,283 downwards.
CCATAAATGTTAATTTATTATTTTAAAAAACTATTTCTATATGAAAACTTTTATTTCTATGATTATGGTATATTCCTTCGAAAATCACCCGTTATGAAACCCTGTAAATAGTTAGGGGGGAGGGGTTATGTGGGTGGGGGCAGACACAAAAGTCCTTTGGATATTGAGCTATAAGCTCTTTAACCAGCTACCACTCTCCACAAGAAAGATGGAAACAAAGGCGTTTAAAAGATTTATTAAACAAAAGCTGCAATCCACACATGCTTTCTATAACCTGGGTGTTTTTATTGAGCATGCTAATTCTTTCAAATGGGAATAACATTAATATGTAACTTTCAGGTACCTCATTTTAGTTCTTATTGTTTAATAATAATATTATGAATTTAATATTTAATATGTAGATTACAATGTGTAACGTAACATACCTGACCATACGTTGTTTTTTTCCAATTTTGTTTTGATACTTTCTTTTGTGTTATTATTTTTTGTATAGAGTGCCTAAGATGACTATTAATATTCTTATAATAATTATCTATTTTATATGTATACTCATGTACATGGATTCAGCTCTATTTTTTTTTTTTTATTTGTCTGCCGTGTAAAGACTTTAGTCAACGCTATTGTCGAATTAATATTTATGCTTTAATAAATTTTTTTCTACATATATTAATATATTACTAGCAACTGACGTACTCTAATATGCGATAATTAGCTTTAATTGATAATTCATGCTTTTATTGTATATTCTGAATGAAGAAATTGAATACTGAATACTGAATACTGAATATATATGACAATTGCTCACTCGGACATTTTTTTGGGGGCCCCCAAGAAAGTGGGGGCCCTAAGCTATAGATTGTGTAGCTTATACTTAAATCCTACACTGACAAGAAGCGAACGACAAGGTCATCCAGGCCGCATACGTTTCGAGAGACGTGGCTCGGACACGTTAACGAACGAATAATTTTATTTTCTTAGATACCTATCATTTTTTTGACAATTTAGTAGATAAATTCTTGAGGAGGTATTTATCTATATAAAGAGTAGTAAGTAACGAGAATTACTACCAAACACAAATATTTTGACACGTCCGAGAGTTGGAAACGATGCCAGTTGGAAACGATGTAAATATAATGTAATGTAATAATAAATCTATAGATTGTGCTCTATCTGGCACGTCACACAGGTCATGACATCGTGGCTACGCACCGATTGTCTACGTTCGGTAAGACAAAAACGATTAGGTAAGCATAACCTGCCATAATCATATCTAATACCAATAATGTTAGTACGGCGTTTTGCGCATTTAACTGCGTCATGTACACGTTTTACAGTGACCCCACTTGGGGGGAAGCTAATGGGTCTGTTGCAGGTGTCAACACCCCTACTGCTGCAAAAAATACTATGTACTTATTCAACATAGTAGCAATTTTTTTAATATTTTTATTTTTATTTTCAGCAAGTTATTAGCCATCTCCGAAGTCTAAAAAAAATGTTTCCCTTTTGCTGCAGTGATTGCGGCCTTCCCAGTGCCTGAAATACAAAAGCACATTAGACTAGAAGGTATTGCCTATACAATGACCCAGGATTGTAGAAAAAGTTGAAATTTAACAAAATGGCAAGGCAAGAAAAGTTTAAAATTTCGCTCAAAAATCTTATAATTTTTGAGCGAAATTTTAAACTTTTACTTGTTAAATTATTTTTTTTTACAATCCTGGGTCATTATTGTATAGGCAATATCTTCTAGTTTAATGAGCTTTTTATTTTTTATTTCAGGCGCTGTGAAGGCTGCGATCACTGCAGCAAGGAGGGAACTTTATTTTTTGATGAAATGGCTAATAACTCGTTGAAAATAAACATAAATAATTTAAAAAATACTATGTACACGTTATTTATGCGCGAATATATCCCCAAAATTTTAAAATATTCAATCCAATACTTTTCTTAAAAAAAAAACACCTTTTATTTAGGTGATGACACTAGGTGCCCCTCAAAAAATATATGTTTATTTTTCATTTTCTGCTGGTTTTTATGTTATACATTTGATACGAGCTGCCTTTATAAGTTATTTTAATTGATAGTTTTATCTTATTTTTACCGCAAAACATGTTTTACCATTAGGTTAAGGTTTGCTGTAAGATATTGTTTCAACGCATAAGCTCGCCGATTTGTTTCATCAATTATGCGTTTTAATATTATTATGATTAATAATATTTTCATTATTTCATTACTTTATTTCACTATAAGAATATAAATGAATATATTAATATAAATTTTAATAATATAAATCACAACAATAATATAAATTATAATGAAATTAATTATATTTCTTAGATTTTTACGCAGTGGAGTAGGTAAAAGGAGGAAGTTCTCGAAGTCAAAGACCACTCTACGGTTGAAGCATGCAGTGTCATCCCTTGAACTGTCACATCCTTGCATCCATCTAAAAATTAAAAAAAAACATTAGAATAAGTATATATCCTTATCTCATAGCAACACGGGTAAAACCTTAAGCTCCGGGACACGAAAATGTGCAGGTTCTGCCAAGAGGCAAAGGAAACTCCCCTGCATCTCATGTGCGAGTGTGGCTCGCCGATGCGTAAAAGATACACCCACTTGGGTGGTCATTACCTCCAACCTGAGGAGGTACAACAACCTGGCGCCAAAAGCTTGTTGCGGTTCTTAAATGACACGAGGCTTAGCGCAGAACTATAGCAGGTGGTGAACACAATAGATCAGCAATGGTCGCGGTGTTACAAGGCTCATAAAGACCTTTGAAAAGCCCCAAACAACAAATTAAAAAAGAACACCGGGTAAATTGACGAAATCATGGCTAAAACGCTTTTTAGCTCTCTTCACAGAGAGACGATACAAAACGGAAGGCACCAGTGCCGCTCTAGATTTCTCGGTCTCTCGGCCACATGCTAATCACACGCACTGTTCGATAATTTTTCTAGGTATTTTACTAGTAATTATTGAATAAAATATTTTGCAATGTCAGCACTCTAAAACTTTCCTGCCACGTATTTTAGCTGAATTGCTATATAATGAAATTTTACACTTGTAATGAGTTTTTCTTTGGAATCGATGGCAAAGTATGAGTATTATAAAAAAAATACGTGTGGCACTCGGGGACTGCCACGGTAAAGCTATTGCCACGGCATAGCATTTTTGCCAGCGACTGCCACGGCATAGCATTTTTAACAACTTATGCAATTATATTTATTTATTTATTTTATTTTTTCTGATATCAGATAACTGCGCTCTATCGGAAAACGTTGAAATTATTCCGAATCATTTGCGGCTGCGACAGCAAATGATTCGGAATAATTTAAACGTCTTCCGATAGAGCGCCGCGCACGAATTTTTTATTCGATAAAGCAAAAAAACGGATTATTCGAAAAAAATCGTAGATAAAAAGATAGATAATTAAATTATCTTTAAAATGGTGCAGGTTTCATAATAATACGTCAGATAGTATTTGCGTAGTAGTCGTTTTTGTGTTCGATTAGACCTAATTTCACAAATTAATTACACTATGTAATATAAACAAAATCTAAAATATTCAAAGCTAAGAATATTAGGAAAATGTTCTTGTTTAACATATATTTTTTTCGAATCGTAAGCAGTACTCGTTTAGACGTAATTAACAGTTTTAAAATCATTAATTTTCGTTAAGAAATTTCTTCATTCGGTCGCCGCGCTGGCCTGCCCGCGATAAAAGCTATGCAATAGCTTAAAACTTTGCAAGTGGATACGAAATTACCCCATCTTTTGAGTAAACAAATAAATGTTGTTACTGTCCCCACAAATGACTGGCGATTAGCTCGGGTTTGCCTACGGCAAAATGTATATAAATTTATATTTACATTTACATTTACATTTACATAGAGCGTGGTTTACTATAGAGCTATAGCATTACTATAGAGCGGATTACTAGAAAGCGGCGCACATTTATATTTATATTTACATTTATATAAATTTATATACATTTTGTATACATTTTATAATGGCATCCATTATTGCCTCACATTTGAGGGGTATCTCTTCTTGATGAATGGCTATGAATTCAACATTTATTGAATATGAAATTCCGACTTGTTTTGAAAATCACATTTTTAAAAACAAGCTTTTATTAAAATGCTCTGTCCTGAACCAACCCTGGGTGCAGCAGCCATGTCATAGTGGGACTTAGAACTTTGTGGTCTTGACATATCATGGTGAAACGTATAACGGGCTATCGCAAAATTAACGCGTACCTATACAAAATTTCGTGTCTGTGCTGTTGACCGTTGAGGAGTCCCCTCGTCGGGAGCCAACCCTGGGCGCAGCAGCCATGTCATGGTGAAACTTAGGATGGGCTATCATAATTGAATGGGTATACAAAATTTGTGACTGTGCCGTTGACCGTTGAGGAGTCCCCTCGTCGGGGACTAATCCTAGGTTCAGCCAGCCATGTCATTTATTATTATTTATTAGTTTCAAATATTATTCAAGAGCATTACAGACGAATCTAATTCGCCTTTGAATATTAAAGCTAGAGTGTAAGTCTAAAAATAAATGAATTACGTAACTAAATTAATGCTAACATTGAACAAGAAAAGAAACATAAAAATATAAAACTAAATAAAAGACAGATTATGATAAAAATGAGATAACAGGGAGTTGCCTTTTGAGCTGCCAAAGGGTATACAAAAGATGTCTATTTCTGTGGGTAAGGAATTAAGAAGAGCTATAACCCTTTCCACTGGCCTGTCTACAAAAATATTTGTACGATGGTACCGCACATTAAACAATAGATGCGATCTCCTCGCTGTGTAATTTACCGGTACGAACAATTCAAACTTACATAGTAAACTTATGTACATAGTAAAAATACATAGTTCCTTGAATTAATTTATATGCTAATATAATTAGGGAAATATATCGACGCGTTTCAAGACTGTTGTATTCTACCATTCCTAGCACAAAATCGGACGGAAATAAGTATGGATAAATATTGTACTTTCTGTAATAAATATATCTTTGAAATTATCTTTGAATACGCTCTACCATCTGAATGTATTTGTTTTCACTTGTACACCAGATGACCGAGTTATATTCGAGTATGCTACGGAGTAAACAATTATATAGTAGAAACATTACATGATTAAACTGTTTGCATATGTGAATAACAAAACCGACCATTTTGCAAGCACGATTGCTAATATTTGTAATGTGTGCACGGAAATTCACCTGCGTATCAAATGTAATTCCCAGGTCCCTCACCCCGGTTGATCTTTTTAAAATTGACCCGTTTATTGTGTATGGGAAAAAGCAAGGTGTTTTCTTCTTAGTGATGGTTAAAACAGAGCACTTGTTAGTGTTGAATTCCATGTCCATTGACAGAGCCCCATCTTGAAAGTGCATCTTTCATCTTGCTGTAATATTTCCGCTTCTCGAGCATCTGTTATTTGATGAGAAATTTTCACGTCATCAGCAAATAGTGAGCAGTGACTATATTTTACAAATTTAGGCAAATCATTAATGAAAATGAGGAACAAAATCGTAGAGATTCGCACCTTGCGGCACCCCTGAATGAACCTTAAAGAGGGCTGACTCGGAGGAACCAAAGCTGACTAACTGACTCCTGTTTTTGAAGTAGCTTGCGAAGAACTTCACAAGATGTACAGAGAAACCGAAGTCAAAAGCTTCTGTAAGAGGATATCTCTGTTAACCCTGTCAAATGCCTTGGCCATGTCCAAGTATATGACATCTACTTGGAGGCCCCGGTCCAGGGCGGTAGAAGCATACTCTGTCAATGACAATAAATTCGTGCATGTTGACCTTTTCTTTCTGAATCCATGCTGGTTTTCCGACAGCCAGGTGTCTGCGAATGAGTAAATACCTTCGTGTAGAATAGACTCGAATAATTTTGCAAATGTATACATAACGCTGACGGGACGGTAGTTCTCGATTACGTTCTTAGGACCACTTTTATGAACGGGTGTAATACGAGTAACCTGCCATTTGAGCGGAAAGCAATGTGATTTTAGGCTAATATTGAAAATATGTGATAAAGGTCCTTGTAGGGCCATCGCACAGTGTTTAACCAGGAAAGGTGGAATGTTATCAGGACCCAGTGATTTTTTGAAACTCATTTTAGAAAATGCGCGATTTATCTCATTCGAAGTCACCTGTGGGATGTCGAAGACAGGTCCATTACTATCGGTATCACAAATGAGCGCATCTACACTGAGCAGGGGCTAAGTACTGCTGTATACCGTTTTTAAATACTCTACGAAGGCTTTAGAAATTTCTATGTCTCCTTTGAAAATGTCGCCGTTAAATGTCATAGTGTCTGGATGGGAAGATTTTTTTTAGTGTTTTGGACATACTTCCAAAAATTTTTATAATTACATAGCATGTCTCTTTCAGATTGACGCACAAAATCGTCCAACGCTACTTTAACGCAACGCTACTTCCGTCCGACAAGCTGAAAAAAAGCTATAAATATGTTTATCCTTCGTTGTTTTCCACTGTTTGTGGCAATTATATTTAATTTTGATTAAATTTTTAATGTCCGAGGTGAACCACCTAGGGTAATTACGCACTGCAGCCGTTTTATTTGGTTTGCACGGAAAACATTTCTCCATCACTGCATAAATTATGTCATAAAATGACTATACAGCTGAGTTGCAATCTCCACTCTTATAAACAATACTCCAATCGGCTAAACGCAACTTACTCGTGAAACATTCTGGGCTTCCACGAAGTAGGCCCCATCGCCTTTGTAATAAATTAGATGTTTGGAATTTAGGTCTAATAATAGCTCTACATCTTTCTACCTCTACATTTATGCATAAGCTAGGGTGGTAATTATCTTCTTTGGCGAGTAGACCTTCTTTGGCGTCATTCTCGCGCCTCCGAAGGCACCTCCTCCGAAGCCGGTAAATTACATAAAACTAAGTCTAATAATTCTCCTCGATAATTGAAAATATTACTAATCTGTTTTAAATTAAATAAGTTTAAAAATAAATTATATTCTACAGTTATATTAGGTGCTGAATTAAAATTAAAATCCCCTAATATTACTAAAATAGGTAGGTCTCTAAAATACACTTCCGCTGTGTTGAAAAAATTTACATATTTGTCACGATCACTTCTCGGGGCAAAATACACTACACATATAAACACTACTTGATATTTATATGACAATTTGATCCACACCGCTTCAGGGTGAGATTCAAGTGTAGGCACTCTTTCAGCTAGAGCGCCGACTCCATTCCGAATGGCGAGTAAACTTTCTCCTCCTTTTCTTCCATCACTCCTATCAGCTCTAAATACTGATTAGTACCCAGAAAATAGTTCTTGACTTTGAACTAATTCTCCCAGGCCAGTTTCGGCAGCAGCAATTGCGAAATAATCATTTATCAGGATGTTGTTCCTAAATTCAATAAATTTTGAATTTAAACCTCTAATATTCTGATAATAAATATCCGCCAAACATATTGTCCCGTTACCCTGCAGTCACGCAGTAGAAGCTGGTTGAGGATCACGTTTAATAAAATAATATGGTTTAATCTTTGCTCCAATTGGCCACATACTCCCATTCAAAAATCTACCAAATACACTTTCAGGTACTCCAACTTTAAAAGAGGCGCACGGACCCTTAGCAGTTAGTTGAACCACCTCTATTTTAATACTCTCCTTTTTCGTTATATATGCCTCTACTCTTTCGGCAGTTACGTTTAAGCCGAAAGAAAACGCATGAACAAATTTCATCGGCTCGACAGTCTCTATCGAATTGTCTATGGCAGAGCCCTGAATGAATTTCCTCTTTGGGCGATTTAGTGTCTTTTCCTGTCAGCCATTTCTTCTTGCATCTTCCTAGAATCGGCTGCACGACTTTTGCGGGAGCGCACCAATTGCCAATCATTTTCGTCCGCTGCGCTTGCGCCTTCGTCATGACATGCTCGCCGTCTCGATTTTATCGCCCCGCCCGGAGTGCGATAGAAGTGCCATCGACAACTGCCGCACGCAGTTGTCGATGACACTTTTTTTTGCTGGGTTGACACGGTTGCATTTCTTAATTATTCTCGTCCGCTATTGTTTCTTCGCGGCCTAGTATTCACCCATTCCGGGTTAGCTCGAAATGTTGCAGATGGTGCACTCTTGGTCCCTGTGGGTTTATTGCCCTCATCTTTAGATTTCAAGGAAAATTGCGATTTTAAATCTTGTATTTCATACATTCACTCCTTTATTTGGATACCTTGCGCGAGAATGATGCACTTAAGCTCCTTCACCAATAAAAGTACCGCTTCCATTGTGCTCTCACTGGGGTCTTTTCGCTCGGTTTACGAAAGCGTGCCACCCCGACGGCAAAACGGCAACAAAAAAAATAAGTCTGGGAGACAGCCCGGAACGCGTCCTGTCTCGACCACGATGAAAATGCAAGTCCATTAACCGCGAGTGAATCCAAACTGTAGAATTGCACTATATTCACTAAATTTATTGTTTAATTATTATTTATTGTGGAGAAAATTTCATAATAGGTTGACACTTAGAATTCAAATTTCGAATCCATGTCATGATAAAACGTATAACGGGCTATCATAAATTAATGCGTATACAATCCTGGGCTGAGCAGCCATGTCATGAATCTTATAACGGGCTATCATAAATAAATGCGTATACAAACTTTCGTATCTGTGCTGTTGACCGTTGAGGAGTCATCTCGTCGGGAGTCAATCCTGGGTGCAGAATCAGGTCATTCTTACCATAAAAATGCATTGTCATCGGAACTGAACCAACATGTGAAATTTCAACTTCATAGGATAAGAGGAAGTGGTTTTAATTCCGCTTGCAAAATTTCACCTAAACAAACATAGGTACTGACAAACATTTCACCCCTCCAATGTCTAACGACCCGCTCGGGATACACGCCTACCTACGGCAAAATGTCTAACGTCCCGCGCGGGACGCAGCGTTCACCGTTGCGCGAATTCCATTTAAAAATCGGAATGCGCTTCTGTCGTATTCGTATTACGCCAGAATATAGCCAAATCCCCCTCGCTATTAAAATTTTCGATTGCCGCCCGCAACGTCTAAATATCGATTTATTACGTCTCTTGTAAAGTGGTGAACGCAGCTGTCGCGGCTGTCAGTGTGTATCAGTGCTCGGTAAGTTGGACAAAAATTGTCATTTTAAACTGTTTTCACTGTGAGTTCCTGCAGAAACGTGAGTAATTTGCATTCTAAAAGAGTTTATGAATGAGCATTAGTGATTGGAGATGGCCCATTTGCTTTTTTTCACGTATTTTTGAGCAAAAAGCAAATTAAAGGGTTAAATAAAAGCTGGTAATTAAACGGCCAGTGTGAAAAAAACGGCAGTAACTATGAAGGTCCTAATATTTTATAGACAAACATAAGTTTTGTAAAATATTTTAAAGCGACTAAAACAACAACGTTATACTTACATTTCGTTACCCAATCAGTGACGACTGACGGTGGTACGAATTGGTTCCAGGCGTGTGTTCCAATAGGAATTGTATTAGTCAGGTACTCCAAATAGACTATGGCTTTGAGCCAAGATACCATGGTCTTATTGATGGATGTAATGACGAGCGATCCACCGGGTTTGGTCAATTCGCTGCAGTGCTGGACGAACTTGTCTGGATTGGAGACGTGCTCGATGACCTCGGAGGATACTACGACGTCGAATCTCCCTTTATTCAATATGCTGTACTCCTGCAATATTATGTTTAAAGTGATTAGGTATCTACAACTTGAGCCGTCAACTACAACGGGCGAACCCGCCACCTTAGGAGGTTTCAACGATATTTGGTCATTCCGTCTTCCGTGCGGTGAGCGTAGAAGACTTGGGACGAAACAGTCCACTGTCTGGTTACGCCACTCGCTTGTAAGAAGCCAACGCCTTGCCGCGTGAAACCGGGTTTGCAACCAGCGGGCCGACACTCGCGCCCTTACTTCCAATTGTGACCAGATTACTCCAGTCTCTCGATTGGTTACGAGTTCGAGGTCGCTTGCGCGGTCCTCTCCCTTACGAAGCGGTGAAACGGTGTATACCGAATCTATCGCGGACCACGGCATCCTTTTTAACGGTATTTGATAGTTTAACGGTATTTGATCGTTCTTTCAGCCTTGGGATGAACCTAGAAGACTTTATAACGGTGCAAACCTACCGCCCAGCAAAGCTACGAACTCTTTACAGCGAGGCACTAGAAATGTAACCCTGTGGGCCACCTCGACCCCTGGCTACCAGTTTTGGCAGGATATTTCTGTCCGGAATTAACCATCAAGATACCTCCCATCTCTCGACTGGTTACGGGACCGAAGTCGCTTGCGCGGCCTCTACCGGTTGTATTACAGCGTTAATTAAATTTCAATATATCGCGGACTTGGGCGTCCTTTGTCCGTGGTGTCAAACGGGATCGGGTGGTGTATAGGTCGTTTCAAGGGTGGCATCCACTCCCGCTGCTTAGGAGGCAGTATATTTCCATAGTCTCCACACTCCTTCAGCAATTAGTCAGAGTACACAACCGATTGGCGTCGCTGAACGGTGCGCAAACCGGGAGGCAGTCTCCCAGGGGAACCTGATCCACCAGCCGTGAGGCCTAAGACGCGAGAGTCTTACCCGCAGGCCCGGACTGGCCAGGTCGGTTAGTCGGCGATCGCTAAGGGTTCCCGACTCAAGGGGGCCCCGAAAGGGCCTTAAAAAATGTGATTTACATTATTATTACTCAGGTATTTTTTACTACAAGGAAAATGGCCCAAATTTGAAAGCCTAATTACAAGTACATATATATATATATATATATATATATGTATATATATATATATATATATATATATATATATATATATATATATATATATATATATATATATATATATATATATATATATATATATATATATATATATATATATATATATATATATATATATATATATATATATATATATATATATATATATATATATATATATATATATATATATATATATATGTATATGTATATGTATATATATATATATATATATATATATATATATATATATATATATATATATATATATATATATATATATATATATATATATATATATATATATATATATATATATATATATATAGATATATATATATGGGTAGAACCGCCAATTTTGCCAGAAATCGCGAAAAAGTGTTGCAGAATTTTTCGCGACGGTGACGTGAAAGTGATGAAATATTTAACGCTACCGTAGCGTGAGGGTGACGAAAAATGGTAGCGAATTTCGATAAAGTTCGGGTTACACTAAACACAAAATTGAAATCAATATTTATGCCCACCAATTTTAGAAATCTGAAAGTTTTATACTATTCGTGTAGATAAATATTGATTTGAATTTTGTGTTTGGGGTAACCCGAACTGTATCTATTTGTTTCTTTGTGTGAGTAGTAGAGATAGGGTAAAGGTAGAGTAGAGATAGAGTAGAGGTAGATGCAAAACAGCGGGCGGAAAGGTATTGATTTAATAAAAATGATCAAGTATTCATTTTAGGAGTATTCATTTTAGAGAATACACTATAAATTTTAAATTACAACAAAGTAATCCTATACTTATGAATTAAGTCACATTATTCAGTCACAGTATATACCTACCTTATTTTAAGAAAAGTTATTGTATGATGTAGTATTAACAATCGTAAGTTAGATTTTTTTTATATTAAAACTGAAAAAGTTTAAAGAGACCTAGTTCTGTCAGTCATAAGCTACCCCAACCCTAAATCCTTACGTTCAAATAACTTTTTAAATCAATCTAATAATATAGAATTGGCGTGTTTGTATTACGCCAATTCTATATTACTTTATTTTATTAAGCTATTGCATAGCTTTTAAGCTATTGCATAGCTTTTATCGCGGGCCTAGGCCAGCGCGGCGACCGAATGAAGAAATTTCTTAACGAAAATTAATGATTTTAAACTGATAATTACGTCTAAACGAGTACTGCTTACGATTCGAAAAAATATATGAAAAATACAAGAACATTTTCCTAATATTCTTAGCTTTGAATATTTTAGATTTTGTTTATATTACATAGTGTAATGAATTTGTGAAATTAGGTCTAACCGAACACAAAAACGACTACTACGCAAATACTATATGGCGTATTATCATGAAACCTGCACCATTTAAAAGATAATTTAATTACCTATCTTTTTATCTACGATTTTTTTCGAATAGTCAAAGAATAGAATAATATCCGTTTTTTTGCTTTATCGAATAAAATTCGTGCGCGGCGATCTATCGGAAGACGTTTAAATTATTCCGAATCATTTGCTTCCGCAGCCGCAAATGATTCGGAATAATTTCAACGTTTTCCGATAGAGCGCAGTTATCTGATATCAGAAAAAATAAAATAAATAAATAATTATAATTGCATAAGTTGTTAAAAATGTTATGCAATAGCTTTACCGCGGCAGTCCACGAGTGCAACACGTATTTTTTATTAGTTAGTTGGATGTTAAGATTTACGGTTGAGGTAGGTCATTCTTAATACTCCCTGGTATAATTCTTATAATCCCTGGCGCAAACTTATAAATGAAAATAGTTTCTTAGTCTATCTTGAATGTCAGCTTCGAAACGTCGAAAGTTTTTATTCCGCGTCTATCCGATAGCGGGTTTGACCAAATCTGTTCGATATCTTTTCTATAAATTAAGGATACATCATTTATTACGGGCCATGCAAATTTCCCATTCCCCTTATGCCTTAAAAACTTTATCTTGCAAGAGCTCTTTATTTATCTTGCTAAATAAAATTTACTACTCTTTCCTAAATGAAATTTGCTAGCACGTACGTAAATTTTCTTTTCTTAGATTGCGTTCAACGCGTCTTTGTATGTTTCGTTCAGTAAGTTGATTTAAGGTATAGTGGAATGCAAACATTTTGAGCTCTACAACTACATGCTCAGGTCACACGTATTGCATTTATTGCACTGCACTGCACACCAATGCACTGAAACCAAAAAAGGGATAGGCATATTTTATACCTGTGAGAATGACGGAGAGAGGTTGAGTTTACGCGTGACTGTAATGATTCTCGTCGAAGCCAGCCGTTTAACGGTATACAGTCAGACGATTACATAACTAAATGATTCGTTTAGTGTCGAGTTGAATTGGGCTGTGATAATTTTTCAGTATATACGTGATTGTCTCAGCGGCCCGTCGTTTAGCCCGTCGGTACAATCAGAAAAGTAACAAATAAATACGTTTTGTGTTGTATTTTGTCTTCGTGTTCTGTGTTGTGATCGTGCGTTCGACTGTGCTGAATCCCAGGAGGTACAGTAGGTAAATAACTTTATTTTCTATTATTTCTTGTCGTGATCGTCGTTTAATATGCCGTTAAAAACAAAATTGGGAAATAAGACGCTGAAATCCCAGACAAGGGGAATTGTACTGTAAAATTGGCACATATAATTATAATAATAGTTTGGACAGTGAAAGGTGATCGTATTGTGTTGTAAGCAGAGTCTATAAAAGTATTGTGTTTGAGATGTACTGTTATAATTGAGGCTCCTAATATAAAAGTGGTAATAGTTTGGAAAGTGAAACATGATTGTTTTGTGTTTTTGTGTCACAATCCTAATGTTATTTTCCACATAATTATATATCACACCGTATTATAAACCAAACTAATTATCGATATTACATCATGGACGGTTATGCATGTAATGCATGTGTTAATCGCTAATGAACATTTAAATTATAGTACAGTCATTCTCTAAAACAATACTGTTAGGATGGCTAGTCGATTTTGTACGTCGAAATTAAGTTTTTTTTATTTTGTATTCATCACTTCAATATTTATTATTTTTTTTATTTTATTTGATTAAAAAAATTACACCGTTTGTAGTAACAAATGCTTGCGTCGCTCCTAACTAGGCATAGCCGATCTATTTTGAATATTTATATTTTATTGTGAAATTACTTGTTTTCTGCCTGCCTTTTTTCTTTCTGTTTCATGTCTTCAATTCACGGGGACATCGATAAAGTAAATACATGGACCGGGGACATGAAATATTTTTGAATTATTGATTATATATAAATTATGGATATTAATAGTACCAAAAAAGTGGTCACTGGTTTTCTTTGGCGGTTCTTTCCAGTGGAATCTTACTTGTAGAACTCGCCGGAAAAAATAGGAAAAAGTACAATTACTGTCTTTTGACGTTCAGTATGTGTATATTATGTATTTACATTGAATAAAAATATTTGAAATTGAATTTGAATTTGTTAATTAGACTATAAAAGCCAATTTTAAATTTTCAATACATCATCACGATATCAAATATTCTGTTTCTGTCGTTGGCTGTACATGCCTTGGTTTTAAGGAAGACGGCGAAGTCCGTTACATATAGCGGCTCTAGTCTAGCACGAGGCCATTTGATTTTCTTTCTCATGTGCAGTTTTGACGAGGTTGTGTTTAATCTGTGTAAGCATTTTTGAGACTGTGGTCGAGAGCTCAAAAAGAATGCAGCGGACTATAGTGGCATTCTCAGAGGCTACATTTTGAGATGTCTTACTGTGAGCGGGATTATCTTGCAAATCAGTACCTAACATTCCATGTAGTTGGTTTGAGTGTGATGATGTTTATATTTTTTATTATTTTCCCTCCATTTTGTACGCAAATCTTCTCTCTGTTCTTCATTCAAGTTAACATTTTTTTCTCTGTAACGTTTTAGCCCCCTTTCGGAACATCTTTTTAGCATTTGTCTATATCGTTCTGTATGTCTTTGCTTTAATTTTTCCCTGTATCTTTTAGATTTTTCGGTCGATGTTAGAGACATCTGTAAATAAAAGAAATTCGAATTTAAGGTTAGGTTAGATTTTCCTACAATCTGTTAGTGGCCTCACTCACAGATTATCGGAAAATATAATTCCTATTCCTTTTTTCCAAATGTGGGACAGTGTTCAATTTTATTTATTTATTTAGCACTTTATTGTTCACGACGGAACAAAAAAATCGGTTGTGTCACCCCAAGACTTTCCTGGCAAGCAATCAACCCACCTCCCACACTCTCCTCCAATCCCCGCACTCATCACCATCCCGCCTCACCCCCTTCTCCTTCTCTCTCTGTGCGATGTCTGTGCTGTGTCAAAATTACGAGTCTGTGCTGTTGACCGTTGTCGAGTTCCCTCGTCGGGAGTTAACCCTAGGTGCAGCAGCCATGTTATTGTGAAACTTAAGACGGGCTATCATAATGGAATGTGTATACAAGATTTCGTCTCTGCTGTTGACCGTTGAGGAATTCCCTAGTCGGGAGCCTTGTCATAGTAGAACTTAGTAATTGCCATTATAATGGAATGCTTATACCAAATTTTACGTCTTTGTGGTTAACCGTTGAGGAGTTCCCTCGTCGGGAGCCGACCCTAGTGGACGGAGGTCAACCATAATCTTTTCAACTCATTTTACTCTTCTTGCCAGGAAAGTAAAATCTTTAATTTTATTTCAGTTTCAGTTTCGGTGCCACCACCGTGGCTTTTATTTCAACCTAATAATCATTTTTACAACATATCATATAACTGTACACGCGAAACACAGTTTATCTGCGTCTGAAAATCTGCGTGAGACTTGACACTTTCGAATTTATGAATAAGGACAGTGTTCCCTAGATTTCTATGAAAAGTTTCTACAAACGAATATTCATGTGTAACCCGGCCCTTACAAGGTGTCGAAGAGGAAGTGACGAAGACAATCACGCCACCGGTGTCGATGAAGTGTCAAAAAAGTAGCGAGAAATAGGCGGTCGCGATAGTGTAAACAAAGATTACTTGCAAACACGGTGTATTTAAGTCATTGTGATCGATGAAATTCAATAACCTACGTTTTTGGAACCTAGAGCACTATAGATCTTAGATAAAATCCAAGCTTACCTTAGTAAATTTCACCAAAACTTTTCTCCCGTGGCACTGACCATTCGTTCTCGCGACAAAGATGACAAGTTACTGAAGCGATATGATATTTCACGTTTTGTGTTTGTGTGTTTTATAGATCATTAAGTGTTCCCAGTCGCATAAAACACAAATCAATACGATTTACGTAAGAATTGGTGACGGAAATGGTCGCGTTAATGAGGTGTCGAAAAAGATGTAAACTAAGTAAAATTATTCGAGCACAGAAAAAACTAGATTACAATATACAAAAAGACTAGCCAATTATATGTTAATGCCGGAAAATCCAAAATTTAACGTATAAAGTACCTAAAAGTTTAAGAAAATTTGGGTCAAAGTCAGCCCCTCCCAAAAATCACCTGCTTTTTCGCCGAATATTACCCGCTTTTTAGCAAAAACATTAGAATTGCTCTTTATATAGAACTGTATTTTGAAACGTTTATACGTACCATTTAAGACGATAAACTATTTATATCAATACAAATACTTCAAAAACGGTACGACTTACATTTTTTGAGAAACTTTAAGAGACACTTCTGTGTAGGGCAAATCTGGCAAAATTGGCGGTTTTACCCATATATATATATATATATATATATATATATATATATATATATATATATATATATATATATATATATATATATATATATATATATATATATATATATATATATATATATATATATATATATATATATATATATATATATATATATATATATATATATATATATATATATATATATATATATATATATATATTTATATATATATATATATATATATATATATATATATATATATATATATATATATATATATATATATATATATATATATATATATATATATATATATATATATATATATATATATATATATATATATATATATATATATATATATATATATATATATATATATATATATATATATATATATATATATATATATATATATATATTGTTTTACTAGATTTTTTCTGGTTAAATATCCTATTTCAAACAAAAACAAATGACTATTATACCGCCTGGAAAATCGTATATCGCTGCCTGAACTTGGTACAGACGCTGCTTCAACAAATATAAGTGATAAAAGGAGTGAATAACAATTTCTTGTAAGTGCTTAAAAATGCTATGCAATAGCTTTACCGCGGCAGTCCCCGAGTGCCACACGTATTTTTTTTTTTTTTTTTTTTAAAGGTAAAGCACAAAATATAATTTACTGCAGCATTACAAAAAAAAATGTGTTTGGACCAGTAGCGAAAAATAGAGCACACTGCAGTATCTTAAATGTATATATTTTGTCCGTCTGCCAGGAAAGTTAAAAAATAACAGAAAATGCCAATTTGCTTCGTGGCTGTATCTAGTAATCCGGTCAGATTACTGCTATCCGACACAAGTAGGGTAGTTGTTATTGTGTTCGGGACAAAGCGTGCCAATTAATGGTAATAAATTATGGTCTATTCCGTAGTAAACTAACAAACGGTGCGCGGAGCGGCGGAGCGGGTACCGCAAAATAATTTGCCCCCGAATCAAACGGATTTCCGCTACTCTGATTTAACATAACAAACTACCCGCCCATCGGAGCGCAAATTAAATAATTCTGCTCTGGATATTATCTATTATAATGTATTCAGTGAAAAGCGTCGAATTTGTTTGCGAAATCGCGACCCGAGAGGGAATACTAAAATAAACGCTGGAGCGTTGAAGTCGGCAATGGCTGCACCGTGAGTTAAAATATATTTTAAAAACGGTTGTTTCACCCACTTTCCCGGCAAGTAACCAAGGACTGATTTCGTTTAAATATTTATCCCGCTTTGTAAATAATATGTTAAAAAATCTGTTGAGTCACCCCAAGAATTTCCTGGCGAGTATCCAAGGACATATTTGGCAATCCAAAAGGTCATGTATTTCTAATTTTTAAATATGTTGTTACGGGCTGTGATAATACATAGTAAGATACTAAGTTTGCAGCTTCGAAAGATAAGAAGCATGCACAGGGCAAGGTGCGCAATGCCTGATAAGCAGCGAATTGTTTGCATTGGTTTCGGATTGTGCTCTATGTCTTTTAAAGTATGCGTTAACAAGCTCAATTTCCTTTTTTTGAAATCAAAATTTTATTCAAGTACATTTAATATAGTCCAGTAACATAGTACATCATAAACTGCATCAAGTGGGGATAGTTAGTTTCGTTTTTTCCTTCTTCTATGGGATGTGCCTGTGATTTCTTCGATTTCTTCGTTTGTGTCTCATTTTGACCATGAAGAAGCACACTTTCGACAAACATGATTTTCTGCAGTTGCAAGAATTTTAATGGAACCGTAAAGCTACTCAAAGCTATGTAAATTTTACTCAAATAAATTTTATGGAATCGTACAGCTTGGTGGTTTTCCTGCGGATGTGCTTTGTAGCATTTTTAAGCTTTGTTAAATTGAAATAGCCGGTTATTAATGGGGTACCAGAAGACAAACAAACCTCAATAGTAGTTGCGACGTACTCGACATTTCCCCTCCATTCTTCATCCAATGTTTGCAAGTGATTTCTCGCAACTTTTATCAAATCCTCCGAAGCGTCCAATCCAACGACACGTGCCCCATATTTCGCTAAAGCCTAAAAAAGAGACATCAAAACTTATGGAAAATTGGAAGATTTTTTGTAGTCAATAGTCTTTTATTAACCTAAACATGCAAATGCTGTTGGATATGTCATAATAATATATGTTTAAAACAAAAATACTCAAAGATTTAAATGAAACAAATACTCGAAAAAAATGCCAAAAATGCAAACTAATGCAACAAATCTATATAAATAAACATTTGTATCCGCCGTTGAATTTAGCTCATTATTAAAGTAGGTTAAATAGTTCCTGGCGATGGCTTTTAAGTGAAACCATAATAGTTGCTCGGAGTATTTAGAGCGGACGTTGACAATCTCAAAGTCCAAGAATTTCACAAAACTTCATTAAAAGCCTTTTAAGCGGTTTTTAGAAACACAATAGCGCTGAGACCAAATAATGTTATAGTCGGGAAGCCAGCGAAAAAAAGTGCAAGAGTTATGAAAAAGCTGATACTTTCAGATCAAACAGTATTTTGGCTATAGGATGTCGGGATAGAGTCAGTAAGCCAGACTCCGGGACACCTGGCGCTGGCGTACTAAGAAAGGTGTCATTTTAATGACTACCCCCAAATTGTTTTGGAAAAGCTGAAAATCCATCTGTACTGTCCGCGCGCAAGCTCCCAGTACTATATAGTACTGAAAGAGTGCGGGGGTATGAAAACTCTAGTGATTTTACTAGTGATTGACACACTCTAGTGATTATAATGACTAGCAAACTTTAGTGATTTTAAATAAATAAAATATTTATATCGATTTTTGTAATTTGATTTTGTTCTTTTGTTACGTTTTTTAGTACGTATTATTTCTGAGTTAAACAATAAATAATCAAATTTTGTAAAAAGTTGTATCTGCAACTTTATGGACCACAGAGTTACTTATGTCCCATCAATTTGTTCAAAATTTATTGAACCAATTTTCACCAAACTTGACATACTTTAACTGTTTAAGGCAGAGGTACCCATACTTTCTTGACCCATATACCCCTTGCTGTTTTCCGTAGACCCCCTGCCTGAATTTTCCTTAACTTACTAACATTAAAAGTTTTTTGACACCTGGAACAGTACTGGTCGCCTACATAGGGTTTTTGGTAATGTGGACAGTTGTAAAAAATTGAAAATATGTACAATTTTATTCGTTCATTTCTTGTCCACGACCTTGAAGTATGAAACTATCTACCACTATCTCGCTTGCTCATTCATGTGGCGCGTTTATCCTACTCGCTCGCACGGATACCCACTGAAGCGCATTTTTTTTCACATATCTCATTCGCACATTCCCTCCTTAGTCATGTGCGCTGGCCTCTTCAATCGACTAGTGATGCAATTTGAGTTAAGTGTTGATTTCATGTCGTGATACTTGTGACGCGCGCGTTTATTAATTGCTAATATTATAATTTTAAAATACTATGCTGTGTACCAAATCTGTTTAGGATGTGATATGACATTAACGGATCGCCTGAATGCTTATGGTGACCTGCCTAGATGGAGTCCACTAACGTGGACCCTCATTTACATCTCGTGCACCCCGATTTTTTTTCTCGCTGACATAGACCCCCTGCGAATCGAAATCGACCCCTGGGGGTCCATATAGACCACTTTGGGAATCACTGGTTTAAGGTATCAACAATTTCCAGTCTTATGGTCCGCAAAGCGTATGGTCCTCAAAGGGTTAATTAATTAAATAAATAAATGCTTCTTTTGGATTGCCATGAAACTATTAATAACTTAGAAACTTGTTGGGCTGAAAGGTGTGAACTAACCTCAGTCAAAATTCCAGCCCCACATCCTGTGTCCAAAATAGTCAAATCCTTGAGCGCTGTAGATGGCTCTATTCGCTTCGTCCTCGCGACATTCTCGAAGATGTACGGCACTCTGATGTCGTTCAAAGTATGAAGACTGCTCTTCCTTTCGCTCGTATTCCACCATTTAGCTCCCACTTTGGAAAAGTGGACGATTTCTTTGTCAATCACAGTGCCATTTTTGTCCAGTGCCATTTCAATGTTCGTGTTAAATCTGCTCTTCGACCGACCTGTGTTATCTTTATCCAAGCAGCAACACCACTGTATCAAACGGTTATATTATCATTAACATATTAACCCCTCAAATGAATGGCGATTAGCTCGGGTTGCCTACGGCAAAATGTATATAAATTTATATTTACATTTACATTTACATAGAGCGGGGTTTACTATAGAGCTATGGCATTACTATAGAGCGGATTACTATAAAGCGGCGCACATTTACATTTATATTTATATTTATATAAATTTATATACATTTTGTATACATTTTGCCAAGGCATCCCTTAAGGGACGCCTCACATTTGAGGGATTAATGGGCCCGATTGCGTTTCTTTGTGAACTAAAACTAAAATTAGTCCAAGCGAACGAGACAGAACAATACGTTAGAGCGGATTATGAAACGAACGATCGTCGATAAATACTACCTGCCGAACTTATACTCGTCCGAATAAATTCTAGCATATTTGGTACGGTGTAAGATTTGACCTTGGCGGGCAGTTTTAATGCGAAAAAGTGACAACCGGTCATCTCACACTCCGCTCTAGCGTATTGCCCTGTCTCGTTCACACGGACTAATTTCCGATTTTAGTTCACGAAGAAACGCAATCGAGCCCAATATTGATTTTTAATCTGCTTAAATATCTGATCAGTGGCGGATTTCCAGATTCTTGGAAGTCGCAATACGAATTTGGATATTATCATCCAAAATTTAACCCTCTAAGTACCATGTTATGTATGACCAAGTTATAGGACACCAGGATATGTGTCCCATAGCTTCAAAAATATTTTTATAAATTATCGAATACAAATAATTTATAAATTATATTTTTCCATATTATTAGGACATCACAATCTTAAAAAAATAAATATGTTTAAAAATATATAGTTCTTTTTTAATATCGCTAGACCAACGAACTCTGGTGATTTTAAATAAATAAATTAAAAAATATGGCGGCTTTTTATTTTTTTTAGTGCGTATGATTTCTGAATTAAATAATGAAACAATCAAATTTTGGAAAAAGTTGTAACTTTGCATCTTAATGGAGCACAGAGACCTTTATGTTCAATCAATTTATACAAAATCTATTGAACCAATTTTCACAGAAATTGACATACTCGTATAGTACCTACACGTTATTCATCGCTCTGGGGAAAGCCTGGTTTAGACGGCCAAAAAAACATGTTTTCCGTGCTTTTTTTCTTTAACTTAAAGTTGAAATCTATTCATGAATCTTTTACCTCAGGAATCGCTGGTTACAGATTGCTGTACCTAAGTGTAAAAAACTTACTACTGTTTTTTTAAAGAAAACTTTAAACGCGTTTTTCATTACAAGTAAAGTAGGTAGGTACTACAAATGATTCCAGAAGCTAACGGAAAATCGGGTACCTCAATGAAATATATATTTTTGAATAACTTAGACCTTCAGTATAATGGTTGATTATGGGCAAAAATCGCTCAATACATGGGAAGGGGGTCAAATCGCTCAAAACATGGGAAGGGGGTCAAATCACTCTCATCAATTTTGTTTACACTAATAAACACTAAATTACATCAAGCGACCAGAAATAGTACTAATGTAAAAAGATAGTTCGAAAGAGTACATACAAATGAGTATAGAGGGCGTTAAATTTTATATAATTATTTGAGATTTCAATCAAATGTCATTAAGATAATGAAAGATGCATTGCATCAATGTATCAACTATAAAGAAGATATTTAATAAAATCAGTCTTATTTTGTTGTTATGTTCAATACTTTACTCGTCCTCTCTACCATGTTCACAAAACCATCTTTTTCTGTTCTGCGCCGGTGATTAAAAAAACAACTTGACAGATCGAGTTGTTCCAAAAAGAAATTGAAAGATTATTAAATTCTCTTCTATATTCAATAAAAGAAATTTTAAAACTATGTTTTAATTTACTAGTTAAACACAAAATTTTGGGGCGATTTTTTTTTTTTTTAATTATTGAAAAAATATAACAATAATAAGTTTTAATTATTTTTTTAAGTTGATCTAGAAAACACACATTAATAAATTAATACCTTAGTTTACTTTTTATGTTTCAGGCAAAATTACGCTCCCGCTATTACCGGCGCAAACAGAAAAACTTTTGCGATTCAATACCTGAAAATTGCTTCTTTTTTTTTATTTTTGCAAAAAATATTTCATTTCTCAAATGTTAATCAATTATAAAATCGAAGACTATCGCGGTTGTTTGACATTATAAATAGGATAGAAAAATAATTTACCGCGTGAAATTTGTAACACCAGACGTTTCGTTGACGTTGCAGCCGCCGTTGTCCAGGGTAGATTGAAGAGCTGTCAATCCGTTGTTTTGCGGGTAGGCCACATACCGCTGCCGCCACTGGGTAGGTTATAACGGTGGGGCCGGGCTCGGCCCTTCCCCCCACCACGTCTACCCTAGACAACGGCGGCTGCAACGTCACCGAAACGTCGGGTGCTACAAATTTCACGCGGTAAATTCGTTTTCTATCCTATTTATAATGTTAATCAATTGTTTTCAAATGTTAATAAGAGATTCATGATCCGATTTCAACTTTAGGTTAAAAATAAATAAATGAAAAACATGTTTTTTTTTACCTTCTAAACCAGGCCAAACCAACTTAACAGTTTTATGTATCAAAAATTTCCATATTCGCAAAGCTTATGGTCCACAAAGGGTTAAAAGACAATAAAGTATATTACGTAGGTAATCCGAGCCCGACAACAATGAGTTATATAGAATTAAAATTGTTTTTTTACGTAGATTATTTGCTATAGTAGTTGTTAATTTCGGATTATGAGTATTTTTTCGAATTATGATTTATCCGGCCTATCAAATGGCCACTTGCGAAAATTGGTAAAAGTTTTGTCTGTAACAGTACTCGTTTTTCACTTTCCCTGCCCAAGAAAAGTATTGTGAACGCGCTAAAAGAGACGATCGGGACCATTGTGAGTGTGTGTGTGTGTGTGTGTGTCGCCTAAACACGATGTCGCCTTAACGCTTCATCCGATTGAGCTGAAATTCGGCATGCACGCATCATTTGGGCCTGGCAAAAGTTGAAGAGTTGTTGTTGAAATCGGTCCACCAGGAGGTGCGCTACTCATACATAAATATTGAAATATTGGACTTAGAGACTTGAAATCTGGGAAATATGGGATAGAGAGTAAATCTTGGTGGTTTTCCTACGGATGTCCTTTGTACCATTTCTAAGCTTTGTATAATTGAAGGAAGTAGTTTATTGATAAAGCTGAATCAGTTTGCAGGTTAGTACGAAAGTTTTATAATAGCCAAAAAATTGACAATGAAATGAAAGAAAACTCAATCAAGACAAGCTGAATGAAGCTGAAAAAACTCTTTATGGTTACTGCTCTGATAAGAAACAATGTTTACAGTCTTTACCATGCACCTTTTTTGTAACTCTCGCAAACTGGACGGTTTACCTAACTACACGGGCGTAGCTATAGCTTTCACATGGGGGGGGGGGGGGGGTCCGCGGGTACGAAAATGTACAAAGATAAACTAGTTATTGGCCCCGGACTTCACGCAGAAAAAACCAAAATTCTAAACTACAATCTCAGTTATTTAAAAATTACATAAACATTAAAATACACGCATGTTAATCGCGGACAAATGATAGTTACTTTAAGTACCTACCTTTAAATAAAATAAGTAAATAATGTCGGTAGAGAATTTATTTATGACATTATATTCTACTTAATATTATAAACGTGAACGTTTGTGAGGATGTATGGATGCGCTTTCACGCAAAACTTTAAAAACTTTAAAGTATAACATTTAGCATTTTACGCCTTATGGCCAACTTATTTATAATTTCGTTAGGATCCAGTTGGACCGCTATATCACGATGAACACTCATCAATGCAAGCCCAGTCAGTCGTTCATCTCCCGTGCTATTTCTCAAGTTAAGGTTGAAAAACACCTTTCTGGGGTTGCTGTGGACACTGGGAGTGTGGGCAAAATAGTGAGCAGCATTTATATTGGAGAAAAGAACTGATTCTCGCACTGGTCAAGAGTTTCTAGTGCGGTGGATGGTTTTTCCGTCATAGATTTCCAATGATTCTGCCATTTTTCATATTCAATTGGAAAAGTATTCGCTTCAGTTTGTCCCAAAAATAATAATTTAGCTATTTTTTAAGGCTTGCTTTTATCTTAGAGTCATCATTGGTCTTTTCAGGCAGAATCATTTGAATCCCGTCGATTGTCTCTTCATGTGGCTTAACCCCTTACCGCACACGAATCC
This sequence comes from Micropterix aruncella, assembly GCA_944548615.1. NCBI lineage: Eukaryota > Metazoa > Arthropoda > Insecta > Lepidoptera > Micropterigidae > Micropterix > Micropterix aruncella. The sequence continues at coordinate 8,321,438 of OX155959.1, read as the reverse complement.
ATTTGTGGCTTCTAAAGTTTTTTATTATTTTTTCAGTTTTAATTAATCTTTAAATTATAGTAAAATAAATTGTATCATAAGAACTGTTTCTTGATGAAACGAAACATATTTTTTTTTGTCTGTGGTAAGTCATATGGGTCAAAACTATTTGAGGTTATTTTGTAACGTGGCCGGCGAGTGAAGTGCAAAAAGATAGTGAAACTTTTATCAGTGAAAAAGAATAGTAATAAAGTGACTGAGATCTTCAATAAAAATGTTATTTACTCTTAGAACCATCAACTACGATAACAGTAAGCTGTTGTTGTATTTAGTTTTATTTTTGTTTGATTTTTGAACTGTTTTTTTGCAAACTCCAAATATGGCTTGGTATGCGTTGCCGTCAAAATACTGTCCGTCAAATATGGCTTCCTATACACTCAAGCTTCTGTGTTATGCTTTTCAGAAATGGATCCTGGACGCTTTTATGGTTCTCCGAAGCATGTAAATCCTATACTAGGTGATGGTTTTTTAAGTGAAAATGAGCTTGCTTCCGACTCTGATCTGGAATACGAACCTTCCTCTTCCCGTTCACCTAAAAAGAAGAATGTTATAGTACCCGAGTCTGACTCCGATAGATCCCACCTTTACAATACTTGCAGGCTGCAAAAAACGAAGGGTATAAAAGTTAAAAAAAGACCCGATTCTGTGAAAAATGAAGAACTGGAGCCTTATGTCAAAGAAAACTTTAAATTCACGGGCACCACAGATTAGCCGGAGGAAGTAAAACAGTTGGAATCACCAGCCGATTGTTTCAAATTTTTGTTCACAAATGATATAATTGATTCCATAGTAAAGCAGTCAAATCTAAAATCTGTCCAAGATAACATCAACAAACCTGCAGGTATCGCATCAACAAACCGCATGTGAAAAATGCGAGGTCTTTCTATGCTATAATGACAAACGGAACTGTTTCAAAGATTACCACAAAATTTAACCGCCATGCATACAAAGCCAGAAATGGCCTTACTTGATTTTCACTAGAATGCATACGAAGCCAGACGTGGCTCTTTCATGTAATTACATAAATAATAACTTTATTTTTTTTCTTTTGTTTGAATTATGTTTAATAAAGATAAATAAACACGTTTTTACCAAAAAAACATTTTTTATTACCCTCCTTCATAATTCATGCAGTAAGGGGTTAAAGCGTGCATCAAGTTCTGTAACCAGTTGGTCAATGAAAGGGTAAAATACATTTCTACGGTAATACGTTTCGGCAGTTTTCTCCTGCAGCATTGCTGAGCATTCGTTGTCACATGGTCACAGCAAGAATCGTTACACTCACAGATATTAACAGTTCTATCTGTCCAATATTCCACGATTTTTCTCGTCGTATGCTAAGGGGGGGGGGGGGGGATTCCGGACCCCCTAACCCCCCCCCCCCCCCTTATATACACCCGTGCCTAACTATATGTAGCTTACAGTATGCAGCTTTGGGAGCTAATGGGGGTCCATTAGCTCCCAAAGCTGCATCAAACTGCAACAGGGTTGTTGCAGTTTGACCACGAAGACATATTCGTTTAGGGTCGGTAATACTCACGGGTCAACACCCATCCGGCGGCCTCCACGCAGAAGGGAGAGCTAGGGTAGGACGCTGGCCTTAAGGCCAGTCCCCCTAGGAGTCAACCTTCGGGCGCTCCTGGACGGTTTGCGCACCGTGCGGCGTCAGACAATCGATTGTGCTCTCCGACTAACAGCCGGGGGAGTCTGGGAACAGTAATGTTTCCTATAGAGCGGGGGTAGTTATTAACCTTATGGCAACTGCTCTTGAATCGACTGTTCGGCCACCGCGATGCTGGGTGAATAAGGCGGGCAAAGAATGCCATGGTCCGCGATAGATTCAGTAGACACCGTATCACCGCTTCATAAGAAATAGGACCGCGCAAGCGACCTTGATCATGTAACCAGTCAGGAGGTAGGAGGTATCCTGAAGGTTAATTCCAGACGGAGATATCCTTCCAAAATGGTAGTCAGGGGACGAAGCTGCCCGCTGGGTACCTTTCCTGGTGCCTCGCCGTAAGGCGTAGGCCTCTGACGGGTGGCGTAGCTACTCTGTGGATTGTTTTTCGTCCCAAGTCTTCTGCGCTAACCTCACGGAAGACAGAACGATCAATATCGTTAAATCTTCTTGAGGTGACGGGTTCGCCCGTTGTAGTTGACAGCTATAGTTGTATGTGTTTTATAGATCTTTACTAACTATACCTTGTACACAAGTCACTTGAGAAACGGAGTTTTCCGAACTTAAAATAGTTAAAAATCATCTTAGGTCTACTTTAAGACAATACCTTATGTCTAATCTCCTTTTTATTAATGTAGAAACAGACTTATTTAATAACTTGGATAAAAATGCAATTGTAGATGAAGTAGCCAGGACCACTGAAGAACTGGCCCAAAAGCTATTAGGTTAGGTTATATCCTGATTAAAAATGTAAATTATTGATTTGGGCCATTTTTCTTTCGTTTATAAAAATGTACTCGAATTAAAAGACAACTTTTATCTTTACATAATATGTTTGGCTTACTTGTTAGCGTTTTCTCTAATTATATATTTTTTTTATTATCGCAGGTACCGCAACAGGATTTATATGATGGCTATAACACAGGCTGTAATTAATTTCTGTTTTCTAATGTGTACTAAGTTTAGATATAATAAAAATAATATAAAAATGTATTTTAAACCTAGGGGGGAATTTGGGGGATGAGATGAGGAGATAAGGGGTGGAGTTTGGAAAGGGGAAAGGTTTGGGGGGGGGGGGGGAAGTTAGGACGGTTAATTGTCACAACCAATTTTTTTATTTGTTTACATATTCCAATTATAATAGCTTTCCACAAATTCGACGATTACAAACAAATTTATTGAAATGTGGATAGGACAACGTTTGTCGGGTCAGCTAATCTTTTTTAACCGACTTCCAAAAAAGGAGGAGGTTATCAATTCGGTTGTACCTTTTTTAAAAAATGTTTGTTACCTCAGATCTCTGCCATTTATAAACCGATTTGGAAAATCTTTTTTTTATTTGAAAGGATATACTTAAAGAATGGTCCCATTTTTATCAAAATTCTGTTCTGAAGATGGGATCCATTACGAATTGAGGGAACTCCTCAAATATCAAATGAAGTTGAAAATTTACATTTTGGTTTAATTCCGATGACATTTTTTTGGTAAGCATGACCCTGGGTTGGCTCACATGGCTTGCTGTACCCAGGGTCTGCTTCCAACGAGGGAACTCCTCAACGGTCAACAGCACAGACACAGAATTTTGTAAACGCATTCAATTACGACAGCCCTTTCTAAGTATCACCATGACATGGATTCTGCACTTATACTTATGGAGTCGTTTTTTTTTGTTAAAATTTGGTCAATTATATTATCGAGTCATATAATAAAAAGACTTTTTACATCGCCAAAAAGAGAAAATAAATAAAATATGTGCCCTTACCTTAACAGAGATATTTTTTGTTTGAGGTTTGATGATAATAACAATATTATATTTTAATGGCCTATATACACGTATGCACCTTAGACAGATACAGAATGAACTCGTTAGCAACACACAAACTTTAAAAGTATGATATTACCTAGGTACATTAAAATATGAATCGTCTATTTATATAACAATTATCCTAATTAGGTTTCAAATTACTCTTGAAATCGGTTTATTTCTCGTTTCTATGCAAATAAGTCCATTATATCGCACAATTATTTAACAATCGAGGTGCAATGCTTTGTCTAGAAGAGCTCAAATATATTCACATAATATTATCGTGTTCTTGCATCACATCAATGAAAATATCTTTTTCATGACAGGTCACCAAATATATTTTAAATCCTGAAACACACGGGGCTTGCACGTGAATAATATATGTAATAAATTGAGATGGGTGCTATATAAGTTTAATCATCTTCAGTATATTGTAGATAAACCAACATTACGCTTAGTATATCATGCCCTCGCTGATGCAATACTGAGCTATGCTCTCACTTCATTTGGTCGTACTTTTCGCACATATATAGATAAAATATTTAATTTGCAACGTAGAATGATAAAACTTTTAGTAAATAAAAATATGTTAACACAATGTAAAAAGAACTATAACTTGTTGTTTAAGCGATGCGATATATTACCTATACATGAAAAAATTACATTCTTACTAGCAATGGAGCATTTTAGAAATTCAGAATTTAAAATACCAATACAGTACAATAGGAATGTTAGAGAAAAAGTCCGTAAAAGATTTGAAGAACCAAGAGCGAACAACTACTATGGTGAAAGGACGTTAAAGTACCTACCTCATTCCAAGAATCTTTAATAGGTACTATTGTATCTGAGGAAGACTGTGTAAGCGTGAGCAAACAGATGTTTAAAAAGAGATTAAAAAGCTACCTGTTGGATGTTTATAGTGAAATTAGTGGTAATAAGTAAATTTGTTATACGTTTCTATAATTTAAGCTTGTAGTAATACTGGCCTAATTTAAGCCTGTAGTAAGACCAGTAGTAATACTGCTGTGCAGTATTACTACTGGTTTTTCGATAGAGAGTTTTATACATTAGAAAAATGCTTCATGTCTAGAAGACTTTGGGACGGCACAAATCTACCGTCCAGTAAAGCCACGAACCCGCCAGTGTCCAACGCTTCACGGCAAGACACTAGGAACAAGGGCGGACCGTGAGTTTGTGGGGCCTGGGCTAATATGACTTGGAGGCCTGCCTAATTAATCAACTAATTGCCATGTTGTCAATTAGTTGACTAGACCTGTTGATTGTTATGTTATTACATATGTATATAAATTATAAGCAACTCATCACATTGTAAGTCCATTGTTAAATCCAGTGGCGTAGCGTGCCTTGTCGGGGTCCCGTATAAAAATTTGTTTGGGGGCCCGTAGGAAGGATACAGATTTCTCAAAAAAGAAAAAGTTTGCATAAAATTAAAAGAAATATTTATTCATCATAATTATCTATCTGTCACTTTTTCCAAAATTTTTAGAAACAATTCAAATTAAATATACACTCTCCTTGCCTTTTTTCGGCAAACTGATTTATTAAATCATTTATAGCTGATAATGACTTAAGTTTTTCTAAAGTTTCTGCCTCTATGGACAATCGTGAGTAATTTTTTATCAGTTTATTTTGAAAAACTTCCTTCAGCAGTTGCAGTTGTAACTGGAAGGGTCAAGAATAAAAAGCATGCTGTTATTACCTCCGGAAAACTGGATGCAAGACTATTGAATTTTATCAGCAATAATTCAATGAGTTCCTTAGTGGAATGAATTTTTTGAATTTCAGATTTTAAGCATGTTTTTAGAGCCTTTAATTGGTCATAGAGAACAACTGAGATGTCTTTACTGTATTTAGTCGTCAGTTTTCCGGAAGTGTTTAACATCTCTTTGTTTGAAGAAGACAAGAGTTTCTCCGGTTGTAATATTTCGAACATGCTACTCAGGTTTCCAGGTCAGGTCAGGCCAGGTTGGGGGCCCCCGTGGCCCGGGGGCACCGTATAATTAATACGGCAGATACGGCGGTAGCTTCGCCCCTGGTTAAATCGCAATTTATGGAAAGTACTGATAAATGATTTAGTCGTTATTTTGATACTGTTGCCCTATATTTGATTTTTTTACGTACGACATCCTGAAGACAGAGCGCCTCGCTTCACAGCTTGTGATTGGCAATGTTAAAAAAATCTTAAAGATATCATATCAATTTGGAAAAACATCGACAAGCTTCCTTATTAATTAGCATAAAAATTTCATTGCAAAAGGTGTAAGACTCTGGCTTAGACTGTAGTTAAGTAAGAATTTAACTGAATACGTACACTTTCCAGATCTACGTGTTTCATATTTTAATCGAGCAAATCCATTAAAAAAATGAATTTCTTGCTATGTGTTTCATGGACTTGCCTTCTTCTACCTAAATCCATAATCAGCTTATCAAACGCAACATTTAGCGTGTCCTTTTTAAATTTTTCTGCGCCGTATACTAAGACTTTATCTGATAATATTGTCCATTGTTTCAATGGGAGCTGGGGCCCTTTACATCCACGGGGCCCTGGGCTGCAGCCCAAAAAGCCCTTATATGGATCCGCGGCTGACTAGGAATGTAACCCAGTGAACCACCTCGCCCCCTGGCTACCAGTTTTGGCAGGATATAATCTCCGTCTGGAATTAACCTTCAGAATACCTCCTTCCTCCCGACTGGTTACGGGACCGAAGTCGCTTACGCGGCCTCTACCTGCCGTAATTCAGCGGTGATTCAGTTTGAATCCATCGCAGACCAAAAGCATCATTTGCAACGCTCTGAATTCAGGATCAGGTAGCCTAACGGTCATTTCAAAAGTGGTTGACGACAGGTCAACATCCACTCCCGCGGTTATAACGTTGTAAATATATGGCAATGCATTGTAACGGTTTGATTGATTAAAAGTAGAATGGTCTGTCGCAGTGACGTAACTTAGCCGGTGAACCGGTGCAGCCGGTGCGGCGCACGGGGCCCACGGTAGTTCAGGGTCCCAAAATGGAACTTCAGTCTACGATCGACGTTCCACCCAACTCTGCTAGGAAGCTACGGTGTGTGTGTGTGTGTGTGGGTGTGTGTGTGGGTGTGGGTGAGCAGCCGTTTCAAAAAATATATAATATAGACAATACAACAGTAATATAAGAGTAATATTAATAATGATAAATATAATATCAATATTTAAGTAGGTACCTATTATAAATTAGAGTAATAATGAAATAGCATTATAGTATCACTGCATATATAGATAAAATATATCTAATAATTATGATAAATTGAATTTATGCAAATACCAAAAAGAATAATCGCACCCCGACTTTCCCGGCAAGCAGACAAATCCCCTCCCCTCCGCGCAAAACTCACTAAACCCCCAAAAACTACCCCTTAACCCCCCCCCCCCCCCTTCCTCTAACTCCCCTCTCCCCCTTTCAACCCTACGACCCCCACCCCCCCACAATGCCACCACTTCCCTCCCGAAACTTTGATTTATGATTTCCCAAGCCATTTTCTATTCTTTTCTTCTCCTGTTGTATTTTTCTTCGCACCACTCCTTTTCACTCTTTATTTTCCTATTTTTAACCTCGTCGCCATTATATTACATCATGCTTTCAAGGGCATTTTTCTGAGACTGATATATCTATAGCCCAGTTTCACCGTCAAGTATAAGCACGCTTGAAGCGCGTCCGTTAAACTTGACGGTGTAAGGTTATCAGTGTGCATTACGTCTACTTAAAGCAAAAATTGAATGTCGATTCTGCCGACTTGATCAATATAGCCTCTCCCTGTTCCTCTTTGCCTAACAAGCCTCTAGTACCTAATGAAGTATCTAGTTTTACGCTTGAAGAATAATGATGATTCTTGTACATATTTTAACATCCATAAATAAATAAATAAACAAGTAACTGTTTGATTATTTTATTATTATCACCAGGATTTTATAACAACAAATTTTTCAATATTATAAAAATAAATCAATTGAAGAACAATGCCAGGTTTTGCATTTATTACATAACACAAACAAGACGATAATTCAATGTATATCAATACTCTGGTAATAATTTAATTTCATAATTTATACATTTGATTTTTAAAGCTTTTATGATTATGTCCAAATAAATAGCCTTTGATTACAGAAGTCATTTCCTCCTACGACTCCCAATTTGTTCTTTGGAAAAACTTTTTTGTAATGAGAAATGGTGTATTTTTGTTAGAAATAATCACTTTTGCTGATAGATAGATCACTTTCCAAAAAAAAACACTGCTCAATTTGAAAAATAATCATTATAGGGTTATACAAAGAGGGCAGGTCGATGTTGACAGTCTGTGGAGGCCATGTTGTTTTTGCAGCATACGTCAAATCTGTTGTTTATTATTCAGTCACTGATGACAAATCACCATTACAAGTTACTCGACTGATAAAATTTTATTATCGAAATGAGTGGTTAATGCATGGTTATCTCTTGCGGAGGTGATGTAAATTGATCATTAAGATTGTGCAATTTGACCCCGCTAGACTTTTTCTTGCGGTGTTTCTGATGTCGCAAGTCTATGTCAATAAGCAGCAATTGACCAATGCCCTCAAAATCGACATAACCCAGGCCATCACTCAAATTAAGCCGGGTCTATGCGTCATTGAAAATTGTATGTCTGATCCGTGCTATCGTGCGAAGCCGCGGCGGACATTTGAACGAAGTCATATTCCATACATGGGCCTTTCAAAATTAAAAAAATAATTTCGTTAATGCCTCACACACAGCTTGTTTTATTGCACAGACTAACAACATCGACGCACCCTTATTGGAAAACCCTTTATTATTAATAATCATTTCCTTCAGCAATAATGCACAACTCAGAGCAGTAAAATACACTAAGGGGTTGGCAGGTACAAAAAGATAGTACCGACAGAGGGCACCCTCATATAAAAGAGATGTTCAATGCTTTTGGAGTGCTTGGGTGTATGTAAAGGATGTTAAGGGAGATGCCAAATTAAAATTATAATATTAGGTATATATATATATATATATATATATATATATATATATATATATATATATATATATATATATATATATATATATATATATATATATATATATATATATATATATATATATATATATATATATATATATATATATATATATATATATATATATATATATAGTTAATATTTGATTGGTAATATTTGATTGGATATATATATATATATATATATATATATATATATATATATATATATATATATATATATATATATATATATATATATATATATATATATATATATATATATATATATATATATATATATATATATATATATATATATATATATATATTTACTTCAATGTTTTATTTTACTATAATTATATATTTACATATTTTATTTTTATGCATATTTTTATTTAATTCAATGTTAACTTTTCCATTTTCGTGACGATACTGAAGGAATCCTCATCTCCGTCTTCCAGGGGAATGTTCCTTAGTCTCATTAAATAGTTCTCGAATATCATTTCGATGGTCAAAACGTCTTGCTTGAACCACACCATGCCACATCTGGAGACAGTAGCAAGTGTTGCGTACTTCAAATCTTGAACCTCAAACATGACGCGAACGTTGGGTGGTAGACTGAGACGTTCTCCGTTCGGCAGAGTGAGAAGTTTGTTGTCGTCTAGCACCGAATTCAAGTTTTCTACCCATTCCGGGTCGACATCACCGTCGAATATTATCCACTGACGCTTGTTGATTTCGCCGCGGACGTTATCGATAATTTTTCTCAGGATGTGAGTGAAGAGGCCATCGGTCCACTCTCTCGTGTTTGGATCCAGTACTCCGTAGAGCGTTTCTTTCGACATTGCTTTCGGGTCTATGACGTGAGCCACGCCTTCAATTCCTTCATATCGTTCAAGGGCTTTCAGCAGAACCCGCCACGCTGTAGATTTTCCGCTGCCCGATGGTCCAACCATCATTAAACCATGGTTCAACTTGCATATCTGGTACAGTTGAAGAACCTTCTCCATCCATGCACCTCCCTGTTCATCGCCTTCTCCGCATACGAGGTACTCCTCCGCGCAAACCTTTCTGATTTCGTTTTTAAGACCTGTCATTTCCGCCCGGGTATAGCCAACGTTAGGGAAGACATCGCTCAAGAGGGAGAAGAGCAGCGGTATGTCTTCGGCCACCAGCTTGGGCACCATGGTCTCACACACCGACTGGATGAGGATGTCTTGCTCTGGCAGCGACTCCGCAATGGACGCTTCGTCGGGCACTTCTTCGCCTCTCGAGATTAACGTTTCCTTTATTTTCATAATTCGATCTCTCTTGACGTTGCCAGCAGAGACCAGAACCGACTTCAAAGCTCGAAGCCCAAAATCGTAGTGAGACTGGTTTGACAGTTGCTCATCACATAATTTGAAGAATGGTACGATTTTGCAGGCCAATTTCTCGGCGGTTCTAAAGCCTTGGCTGAAGAGCATAACTTCAGCGAAGAGCATAACTTCAGCGAAGAGCATAACTGTAAATATATAATTATAGTAAAATAAAATATGTAAATATATAATTATAGTAAAATAAAACATTGAAGTAAATATATATATATATATATATATATATATATATATATATATATATATATATATATATATATATATATATATATATATATATATATATATATATATATATATATATATATATATATATATATATATATATATATATATATATATATATATATATATATATATATATATATATATATATATATATATATATATATATATATATATATATATATATATATATATATATATATATATATATATATAGATTGTTTAATATATCTTCCCTTAGAATGTGTAACGTCTCTTCCGGGATGCAAAAGGTACGACCGAGTTTCTACTTCACAAGTTTATGGGTTAAACACTCAACTGAAAACTGCTAAGGACTTGCATCTGATATCCCTGCTAAGTCCATTCCACAGGGGCATTCCAGCCGCGTTTTTACTTATAACAATTACAAAATTGGCAAGGTGGAGTTGCCCGCGGTGGGTAATGTTTAGGAAGGCGGTTCTATAGAGAAACGCGGCTTCTAGATGGGAAGTAGAAACAAAACCTGGCGCAGGCATTTTGTGACAATTCTGAATTGTATATTATACTTACATGCATGCATGGTATATTTTTGGTAATTTAGATGTCGTAACTTATTTTTTTTTTACCATTGCATCCATTCAAGTAACAAGAAATAAACAGAATATAACAAATAGTATACAACGGTTAAATGAACTTATGTTTCCCTTAGTGTTATAAAAATCATGTTTCCATATAGGTGTTAAGAGTTTTAAATTATTTGTTGAATTTAAATGTAATTTTTGGGAATCGTTACATGAATAAAAATGTTCATCCTGTAAAAAACGACTTTTAGAGAAAACTGTCCTCAATTTATGTAAGAAAATAGTACTAGTTTTATTTGCAATACCAGTACGGTAATGTTGCTTATGGTCCTTCATAAGAATACTCCACAATATTATCAAGGATTCACGGCTACAGCATAAGCTCTCGTATCACAAAGACGCTTCAATTTTATAGAGTCCTTCAACCATTTCGAATGGACATGTCTCACACTTTTCGGATGCTTAAACTTTGTCGATTCTTTCATAGTGATTTCATCGTTGAAATGAATCACATGTGTCAAACCTTCTTCGTCATCTATATTATACACTATAGATCCTCCGAAAGCGATCCAATAGCGTGCGAGAAGCCTAACTTTTTCCGGTAGCTTTTCGAGCGGTTCGTTTGTGGAAAAGCTAATTTTACAGCCTAGAAAATAGTCGGGAAGCGGAACTGACGGCATTAACTTGCGATGAAGTTTCGATGTTTTATTTTGTGTGCAATCGTTTTCGTCGTTACTTAATTTTCTCTTGCGCGGCGACGGTCCGCTCGCTTTGGTCGGACTATCCTTTTTAATTACAAATTGATCGATTTTTTTCTGGGCCGGACTTTTTGCCGGGTTGGTTTTCGGCGGGATTACATTGGCGACTCGTTCGTCGTCATCCGCTTGGTTGGCGAGTTTAGTGAGAAGGGAGACATCAATATTCTCCTTCGAATTTTTGTACAGTAGTTTCAGCTCGTTGAGGTTTGTGGCGGTTTTCCAGTCTTTATCGTCCCTTATTTTCGTCACTCGCGGAAAGCGGATTGATATCCCGTCGGCGGTGTGGAGTTTTGCTTTTGTGAGTTCCGTTCCTGCGAAAGAAAGCTAATTTTAAAAACATGCCCTATGACTTCTTGAAACAAGCTGTTAGCATTGATTATATATGGTAATCGATTACACAATTTCATAGTACGATTTGGCAACCTTATGAAACGGCGAATTGCAAGTTTTTTGGTCCAATTTGTAAATTGTATCTGTGTACGAAAAGTTTGAGAAGCGTTGAGTGCGCTGCGCCATCTACCGGAGGTAATATATTGCAAGTAAGCAAAATTAGCGATATTTTACCTACCGCTAGATAGCGCATCGTGCGCATAGCTTTTTATACTATTAAAAAAAACAAATTTTCAAAAAAAGTTTTTTTTTTCAAGAAATAAAAATTTTAATTTTTGTTTTTCCTAAAAAAAAATATTAAAAGTTGCTTACTTCTTCGTACTGATTCCCCTACTACAAGAAATGCCCTTGATGTAATCATACCTGTATATGGTAACAAATTGCTCAACTCCATAGTACATTTTAGCAACATTTCTACGCTGGCGAAATATGAAATCGGAGACTATAGCGGTTAATTGATATTATAAATAAGATAAAAAACGAATTTACAGCGTGAATTTTGTAGCACCCGACGTTTCAGCCGCTGTTGTCTAGGGTAGACAACGGCGTAGGTGACAGACAGAATGTAGGTGGCTCCGAGATGGAATTGACAGAGAAACTGATAGTAATTTATTTGGCCATCTATAATAACATTGATAATCAATGTCTATAAAGGACATATTGAGATGTCAACCACAACGGGCGAACCCGTCACCGCAGGACGTTTTAATGATTCATCGTTCTATCGACCGTGCAGTGAGCGTAGAAGACTTTGGACATTACAAATCCGACGTCTAGCTACGCCACAACCCGCAAGAAGCCAACGCCTTTGCCGCGAGATAGCCAGTATGTTACCTGGCGGGCCGACACTCGCACCCTTGCTACCAATTGTGACCAGATTTCTCCGGTCTCTCGATTGGTTCCGAGTTCGAGGTCGCTTGCGCGGTCCTCTCCCTTACGAAGCGGTGAAACGGTGTGCACCGAATCTATCGCGGACCAAGGCGTCCTTTGTCCGACTCTGAACCAGGATCGGATGGCCAAAGGTCATTTCAAGAGCAGTCGCCGTAAGGTAGGCAACCACCCCCGCTCTATAGGAAACAATACAGTTTCCAGACTCCCCCGACTGTTAGTCGGAGAGCACAATCGATTGGCTTGCGCCGCTCGGTGCGCAGACCGTCCAGGAGCGCCAGAGGTTTGATTCCCAGGGGAGACTGGATTGACCCAGTGTCCTACCCAGGTTCACACCCCATGCGTGGAGGCCATCGGATGGCTGTTGACCCGTGAGTGTGACCGATCCTGAACACATGGGTCATCGTGGCCACCTCATCATGGGCCCGTTAGCTCCCAGAGGACAGATTGATTATAAAAACCCAATAATTTAACCATTGATAACAACAACATTAATTTATTAGTGCCATCTATTGCATTTTTTTATATGGGCCGATTACATTACAGAAATAATACGGAGATAGAATGCCATCTATTAGTCTACTGAACTTCAAGTGCATAATTATTATGTACTGAAGCAGTATACTAGATTAAAAATTGACATCTTTATATAAATAATATTAAAAAAATTTAGAGCTATGATTTAAAAATTCGTTTGTTATTATATTGTTTTACACCATATAGGAGGGTCTAGAGTGCCATCTACGGTGCGCCGCCACACTGTTGTAGCAATAGTTCTTGGCTACTTGCCATACTATCGTGGTAAGTAGCCAAAGACGTCATCTCATTCAATTTAAAAATCGAATTTCAAAGGCGCCTCGCCGTAAAATTCCACATTTAAAATTCGAATTTCGAACGAGGGACATAACGCAATGAAGACTTCGAACGTCGAACGCCGCATTGCAAAATTTTAATTGGAATATGTCATTTACAAGCTACAATAATATTTAAATTCTGCAATACATAATAATGGAATATTTACGCCGAACCGCCAGCAGCTAGCCGAGAAATAAACCGCTCCACCAGAAGCATTGCCAGGGGACCCAACAGTTCATCCGCCGGCCAAGAGAGGGCGACGCTCATCGATTTTATTTATGAAATCAATATTTAGATGAAGTCAGTGCTTGGTTACTTGCCGGGAAACTCGGGTGATAAAACTGCTTATTTTTTTACTGTTAGTCCACATAAATTTAAATTGTATGCTATAAATTATTTGTTTTCTTCAAGATAGTTTTATATTTAAGTACATACAATATTATTTTCTTTCTGTGTTTATATTTATATTACTTATATTGTGTTTATATTTATATTACTCTATAAAACCGCAATTTGCGCATCTCAAATTCTATGGCTTCGAAGGGGGAGTGAATGGGTGGTAAGGTGCACGCTCACATGTGGCAAGACAGCTGTCCTAAACCTACCACAGCTGGTCGTTGTCCAGAATCCACTGCTCACCCCCCAGAAGTGTAAATATATTATTATGATGGGCCTGACTCGGGTCGGTGAATTCCATGGCAGCTCCGTTTGTATTTTATTTTTTATTTTATTTATATGACCTATTTTACCTACTTCATTTATTTATTAAATTAAATTAAATTAATCAATACTGGGCTCGATTGCGGTTCTTCGTGAACTAAAATCGGAAATTAGTCCGTGTGAACGAGACGGGGCAATACGCTAAAGCGGCGTGTGAGATGACCGGTTGTCACTTTTTCGCATTAAAACTGCCCGCCAAGGTCAAATCTTACACCGCACGAAATATGCTCGAATTTATTCGGACGCGTATAAGTTCGACAGGTAGTATTTATCGACGATCGTTCGTTTCATATTCCGCTCTAACGTATCGCTCTGTCTCGTTCGCTTGGACTAATTTTAGTTTTAGTTCACAAAGAAATGCAATCGGGCCCACTGTGGTGCTAGAACCCTCAAGAAAATAAGGTACCTGTAATTTCCCAAACGGGCTGTTTGGTAGGATCCGCCGCGATGAAATCCGGTACCATTGCATTTGTGCATTGCAACCAGGAAGGGACTTTATTACTATCCTGGGAAATCTTCACCATTATTTTCTTTAACGGCTCCTGAAGCTTCTCCAAGGCTTTATCGTCGTGTCCTGTGTGCACTTTGGTAACTGTCAGCCATTTGTCCCGCTGCTCATCGTAGCAACCCATAAGGAAGACTGACAGTAGACCACCTTTCCTACCAGTACCTAGAAAAGAATATGTACAAAAATACCAAAATTAAGGTATCATCATCGTACGGCAAACAACCAATCTACCACAAATTCGCATCACTCCCTCTTTTTGTCTCTCTCAACCCGAAAACCTAACCGCTGGGATGCCAATACCACCGATTGCTGGTTTTTCTGTTGCGACCATTTGCAGGCGGCTGATCCCCGTATTTATGCAATTATGCAATTTAGTGCGGTACAAGTCGACTTCATTGAATAAGCCACCAATACACGAGCTACACTCATATATCAGTATGCGAGCACTACCACCCCCTACAAACCAATTCTCGAAGGTTGAAAACATGCCGTCGTGAGTTTCATTCCCATGGCTAGCCTTGTAAGGGTTAAAGAGCGTTAGACGCTTCAGGAATGAGCAGTGTATAGAAGAATGTGAAAATAGTCCTTCTTCTTCTCCGTCGTTCTCTCATTACTGAGGATCGTGGCCACTAGACAACAGTTTGCCTACGAGGCTCCTCCACTTCGACCTGTCTTCTGCATGGCGGGTCGCAGATTGTATTGACCCTTTTGTAACTTCTTTGATGAGGTCGTTCCATCTGGCCGGTGATTTGCCTCTGCTTCTTCTTCCCTCCACTTGATCCCCGGAAAGCATTTTCTCCAGATTCTCTGGGTTTCTCCTGGCAACATAACCGAAGAACTGCAGGACCCTTCTCATGCATACGGTGGAGAGCCTCACTTGGATGCCGAGTTCTTCCAGGACAGATTTGTTGGTGCGGCGAGCTGTCAACAAATCTGTCCTGGAAGAACTCGGCCTCCAAGTGAGGCTCTCCACCAGTATACATGGCATGAAAATAGTCCAGGCGAGTGTTAAAAAGAGTTCCGATTGCCGAGATCCTCGTTGATATCGTCGTCTCTCTGCATTTTACGGGTGCGGGTTAGCCTCGTGCCCCAGGGGGCCGTTACTGTTTGCCGCCTGCGCCTTGGCATTTCAAGCCTCATCGTACTGCAGTCGCTCCTCATTCTCATGAAGAAAAAAGTCTAAAATGGCGATTTTCAGATATGAGGTTATATGGTCTCATAATGGGAGTTAATAGGAGGTAAGATGAACGCTCGCTTGCGGCAAGTCAGCTGTCCTAAACCTATCACAGCCGGTCGTTAATCTGGCGTCTACCATTTATTCCCCAAGAGTATATAGATACAAACGGAGCTGCTATGAAATTCTTCGAGAAGAATCAGGCCTATCATAATATTATTATTACACTTCTGAGGGGTGAGCAGTGGACTCCGGACTAACAACTGGCTATGGTAGGTTTAGAACAGCTGTCTTGCCACATGTGACCGTTGCTTTACCTTACCACCTTACCATCCATTCAATCCCCTTTGAAGCCATAGGATTCGAGATTGAGGAGATTGAAGTTTCAGAGTAGTTTCCTGGAGACCATGCTCTTTAAAGAGATGTAACAGAGAGCTGTAAGGCCAGGAGCATCAGCTTTCACCGCATGTAGGTGAACATTAAAGCCGTTCCGGGTGAGGGCATTTGCGAGATCATGGTATTTATTTAATTTGTCTTTTGATTCACATGGAACAATTAATTCTACAATAAGGGCTATCTCCCGAGATAGAGAGTACAGAGTTATATCTGGACGAAGTGCTGTCCATCTGAGACTTTCAGGGAATTGATACTACTTAGAGACATCAACCTCCAGAATTCAATCTGAAACTTTCTCGATTATTGAGTGCCTTGAATTTTAATATTATGATGGGCCCGATTTCGGTTGGTGAATTCTATGACAGGTCTGTTTCTATTTATTTACTATTATTATCATAAATAGATTAGAATAAAATAGAATAATTTTAGTCATAGTCCAACTTGACAGTTCAAAAAGTCACAGTTCGTTAACTAAAATTGGAAATTAGTTCGTGAGAATGAGTTCAAACGTTAGAGCGGAATATGAATTGAACGATCGTCGATATTCCCGCATAAAACTACCTGTCATACTTATAGACATCCAAATAAGTTTAAATCCATTTGGTGCGGTCTTGGATTCAGCTGCTTTATTTTCGGCGGGTAGTTTTAATGCGGGAATGTGACAAACATTCATTTCACACCGCTCTAACATATTGCCCTGTCTCGTTCGCATGGACTAATTTCCGATTTTAGTTCACATTGAAACGCAAATGAGCCCAATACGCTGTTTTCTTCGCGACAAAATATTTAAAAAAAAAATAATTACCAAACCACGCTCCCAAAACAACCAAATCGGCGGTGTCCGCCATCGCCCCTTCGAAAAGGTAATCTTTTTTTACTTTTAACCAATGCCGTTTCCCTGGTGCATAGATGGACTCCAGATCCTTGAGGACGAGGCCTTCAAGACCCAATTCCAACACCTAGAAGAAAGAATAATATTACTCAAGTAAATACCAAATTTATTGCCATTGAATACAGAATTCCAGATAATTTTTTTTCGACATATTTTTAAGAGTAGTCTCAAAGTTAAACTTCTGTCTTTTTGCTTTTCGTATGTCCTTTAGTTCCTGAGATAAAGGGGTCTACACATAATTAGTTTAACAGCACAGTTTATCATTTGTGACATCATAATTGAGCAATAAACTGTGGAAACTGCCCAGTTCTAGCAGATTTTTGGCCTGCACGAAAAGCTCTACTTCACGCGGATAAACTTCAGAGTTAGCTCAAATAATCGCACAGTTGTGTCCTCGCATCTAGCCGCATGTGTGAGCTGTTTAACGTGGTCCATCATCATGTTCAAAATAAAAGAACTACTATTGGCTTTCATAGACTTGTATAAAAGTCTCACCAAATTGTGGGATATAGGACATAGAATGTTCTTTATATTCCAATCGTATAAAATAAAGCGGCTGCATATGATTTTCAAATCAAGAAACTGAAACCTATGGAGCCTGACGCGACTTGTGATACCGTAGTGAAGAATATACACATACTGTAGACCAGTGCTTTTTAACCTTTTTTAGATCGCAACCTGATGGTAAAAAAAAAAAACTTCTGTTATGCGACCCCCCTTAGACTGTAACATACATAGTTCTCTCGACCCCCCCTAAGTCTCTTCCACAGCTGTAACTGTAATCATTCAATAAATATTTTTTTTGTAAAAACTATTGCAAAAAGCACATTAATTTTAACTGATTTTCACTTTCGAAGCTGTACTTACCTGTTTCCATCTTAGATCAACAGTTTTGAAAAATAGGTAACAAAAAACACATAATAAATACGTTTCTCTTCCGAAGCTATAAATGTTTGCATATTATATAATAAAGATTTTTAAATATTTTAGATTTTTATTTTTAGACAGCCTGTGACCCCCCGGGAGTCTCTTCGCGACCCCCCAGGGGGTCACAACCCACTGGTTGAAAACACTGCTGTAGACTGTTGACTCACGAAAAAACTGAGTAAACTAAGAACAAAACTGAGGTAGATACATAAGCCATAGGTATATACATAAGCGTAGGTACGTAAGCCAACCTAAATTCAGCGAAGCTGTTCACTTGGCGACTAAGAAGTCAGTATAACATACATATAAAAGTTCAATCACTTAGGGAGTCATGGTCTTTCACTCCGTTCCAGTCAGGATAGTAAAATTGCGATTCCTACTCATAATTCTTCTTTTTTTACTTATTCCTTCACCGTTCATGCAGCTAGACTATGGAACTAGCTCCCGTCAAACATCAGAAACGCACCAATGGTTTCTACCTTTCAAGTGTCTCTGAAACAACATTTCATGTCCCTAAATTCCTAGTTATCCTAGGTCTCATCCCATCCTCTCCTATCCTTCGCTCCTTGCGAATTATTCCAAATCCTGATTATATTTTAAAAATGTCATTTTTGTTACTTGATTATTTTTTGTTATGTAATAACTTTTTCTTCTTTGTTTTGTTATTTTTTTTTATCTCTTGGCACTTAAATTTTTACACTTCCACGAAGGTTGGCTGTAAGAGATTGTATTTTAGGCAATAGGTCCACTTTTGTATGTTTTTGTTTAATCTGCAATGAAGAATCTCTATCTATAAAAGTCAGTATAACATGCTAAAACCAACATGTATGCTCATAACGACTTCTTAAAATATTGTGAAAATACATAGCATCGTATCTACCCATTTAATCTAATGCATATTATTTATTGTCAATTGTTTTGTTGTAAACTGTTATGACATAGTCTTTGTTTTTGTAAATTGGTAAGTTTAAAGTTATATATTGTATATCATCTCTTGGCTAAATTGAGTAACTAGTTTAAGATTAAGATTCCTACACAATTGTTATGGTATATTGGAAATGAATACTTTTATCTTTTATCTTTATCTATATGTAGACCTTGAAAACAACAGCGAAAATGTAACAAAACAATAATATATAATATAAATACCTATATCCTATCCCTCTTCTTTCCTATCCTATCCCCTGTTATTATTGATGTCAAGGATTGAATTTGCGACTAAAATATAATGTAGTTTAATTTAATTCAATTTAATTTTGATAACATGATGTATAAGGAATTACTGTAAGATACTATCGTAGGAAACAATTATTCAGCTACTTGAAACATTGAACAGATTACTTATAAAAAAGAATGAAGCGCTATATGTTTCCTGATGAAAAAAAAATAGATTAATAATAAATAAATAAATAAATCTAACCTGGATATATCGGCAAAGCTGCCTGTCCAGAATAAAAAATAATAATAATAACTTACTTTTGCAATCATCTTTGCGAGATCGCTTGGTTTCTCAATGTGTTTCATCTCGGAGAACATGACATGATTCTTAATCTCAACCATATTCTTCTCTAGTATTTGTCGTCGTTCTCTAATGGGTTTATCGAGCAACACTTCGCCGTTATAGTAGATGCAGTCGAAAACGAACAGGCAAACTTCGGCGTCTTTAAATTCATGTTTTTTATGAATTCCTAACGCGCCAAACGGCAGAGGTTTACCCGTGTTCGTGTCGATCATTAGTACTTCGGCATCGAGGATCAGGTCCATGCCGAGTGGGAACGCTTTCGGGATGAAATCTTTGAAGCGGCTCACCTTGTGCGGAACGACCGGTTTCAGCGCCCGCGAAAAGTATTTGAATTCGGTGCCCTTTTTGTGCACCTGAACGCGCTCCCCGTCGTATTTGATTTCGGAGTACATTCCGTTCGGGCACTTCTTCATCGCCATTTCGATAGATTTGCACGCCTCTGCGAGCATAGGCAGCACAGGCGTCATCAGCATCAGTTGCGCTTGCACCGTTGATTTCTGACTGTCGGTAGTGCCTCTTACGGTGTTCGTACCGCGGAGGACGCGGGTTATGACGGTGTCTAGATCGCGCGACGTTTGGAAAACCGTATACGCGTCCGGGTGCACCCCGCCGAGGATATGCTTCGGCCCGGCGTTAATTCGCAAATCGGCGTAAATGAGGCGAATGACCATCTTTAAATCGTTACCCGTGCACTGCTTCACGATCGATTTAAAGTGGAAAATCTGCTCGTCTTCTTTCGTCAGCTCCGACAGTTTTTCAAGGAATACGTCAACGTCCTGCATTTTTAAAACGCTCTTCTTCGACGGGGCGCAACGTTTTGATTTTTCAAAAAATCCACTTATTGTTTCAGCGACGTCGCCGCTTTCTAAATCGGTCATCATGTCATCCTGATCCGCCCCAAATATTCTCGAAAACAATTTAATCAATTGTTTACTTTTCAGGTTGTACACTCGTTTGACTGCTTGCGGTAATAAAAAGCGACACCAAAGCGAGAGATCGCCTTTGAATCCTGTGCCGTCGGAACCCTCCGTGAAAAACTTGTTCACAGTCGCTGTTTTAGACAGATAAGAGTCTTCATTTGCTATATCGACGCAGAGCTTACGAAACTGTTTAAACAAGTTATCTTTGTGGTTCAAATCGGGTGATACAACCTGAACCGGCTTCAATTTCTCTGAGAGTTCTTTTTCCTCATGGAATTCATCGAGAGACAGGATTTTTAACGGTGACTTATTGTTGTGCTTCTGAGCGTAATCCTTCTCCATATCGTTCAGCTTCTCGACGATCACCTTTAAATAAAGAAACACAGCATGTTTTAACTCGTTCATTGCGAAACTGAAAATTTGAATTTCAAGTGGCTACCATTTAGTGAATTCCAAGTTAATTATCCCGCATAAAAACTTGTTAGCGACGACCGTGCGATATTGCACGAGTGACCAGGCCATTTGGTGAACGTCCGTTTACATTTCACGCCATATTGCAAGGCAATAAATGTGTTAATACATTGCAATAATGAGATCTAGGTATATGATGCAAAATAACATTGATATGAAAAATTATGAAGTGCTTGAAAATTTAGGAGTCGCAAAGAAAGCATGACAGTTTTAACATCTACAAACAGGTGAAGGACTACCTAACAAAATGGACAATAATAGGCTTTAAAGGGGAAGTACATCGGTGGTAAGGTGGACGCTCACATGTAACAAGACAGCAGTCCTAAACCTGCTACAGCTAGTCATTGATCCGGAATCTACCGCTCACCCCCCAAGGCCAGAAGTGCAATAACAGTATAAGGCTCCGCACAAACGAGCCACCTGCCACAGCCACCGCTGTTCGCTGGCCGCGACAAGTGGTCGGTGGCCGCCTTAATTTATAACCCTCTTTCTGCCGTGCAGTCTCACGATGGACTTCGAGACGGAAGCTCTTGTCGCACTTCCGCATACGCAGACGACATAGTCCGCGTTTTGTGGCCCCTGTTAGCCACGAGTCGCGGACACTGCTGTAGCAAGTGGCGGCCACCGGCCACGCGTTTGCGGCGAGTCCCTGCAAAATGTATGATAAAGCGTGTCATCTGCTTGTCGCTGACCACTTGTGGTTGTGGCCGGTGGCTCGTTTGCGCCGAGCCTTATGATGGGCCAGATTCCAGTTGGTTAATTCCGTGGCAGCTCCGTTTGTATTTTATTTACTCGACTGACAGTGTAAGGTCATTGTTAATGTGCATGTCAAACTGAACAGATGTAAGGAATGTATAGGAGAGCTATTTGACGATTTAAAAACTGATTTACAAGCCCCATAATCTAATAATCGCGATTCACTCGCCAAACGGAGTTGTTCCACCTACCGCAGGTTGGCACTAATTATGCACAAAACTGTTTTATTTATAGAGTATGTAAAATTTATAATACGCAGCTAGGCGATATTGACGTATTCAATTCGTCATCTATCGCTCTTAAAAAAGCAATAATGAATGACGGTGTTGACGTATCATTGTAATCGCACTATATAATATAATATTAATAATATGTATTCAAGAATATATTTAAATAATATGTATGACAATAATATGTATACATTATGGAACGTGTATTCACATAAAATTGTATTTAATTATACGACTCCCCCCTTCCCAATTCCCACATCCTTTCATGTGAGTGTATTCTTCATAGAAAACTGTTAAGTGTTTAAATTATTAATATTTAAGTGGAAACATGTTATTAGCATTATCTTTGAAACTTAATAATTTTGGGAATTATTGCAGTATAGGTACCTTTCTCAGAAATCGAAAAAAACAAAGAAATACTACAAGTTAGATCATTGTAATGCTAAATGTAAAAGAAAAAAGCTTCGGACGCGTAAATTATCGAAACCAAATTTACATACAAAAAAAAAAATTTTTTTTTTACCTCAGTTTTTAAGGTTGTTTTAAAAAAACCTAACCTAACCTACCGCCAAATAGGTGTTTATGTATTATTTATAAAAAAAATTACCGAAATGTATGGGTTTGGCGCTTTTTTGAATGCCTATATCTCGCTTATTTATTGAGTCCGAATAAATATTATTGCAGATTCGGAATCAGCGTGGTGAATATAGTCTGGTGACGTTAAAAAATCAACAATCTAGAAGAGGTACCTATACTGCAATAATACCTAATTTTGTACCCAATGTTTTGTAATTCCAAGCTGTTTGTTTCCACAATAATAAAATAAATTAAATAAAAATAAAAAATCATCATCGATCACCTTTTTGTCGTCATCGTCCAGTTCTTCGAAACCTCCGATATCCTGCAAGGAGTCGACGCGTTTGGTGGCCGGACGCTGTTTCAGTAAAGCGTTCATGAAGCAGTCGACGTGGTGCCAGGATTTCATGGTGTTTCCATCGCCGTACGGGCTCGGGACGACTTTGGCGATGCGTAATTCCCCCTGCGAGCATTTTTGCTTGCATCCCTTGCAGTTTGCGCGGCCCTGTTTCGCGCGATCGACGGAAAACGGGGCGCTTTTCTTGCTATCGACCTCCTCCGCGTCCGACATTTTGATTTTTCACGACTTTCTTTTCTTTCAAACGAAATTCGAACTTGGCACGCAATTTGACATGTTTACACTTTTTTTTATGCCGGCTCCGTGCCGGTTCCACACGTTGGCGACTTTGACTTCTTCTTCTTATTTGTGGCAATTCCACGCAGCTTGGTTGCTGGCGATTGTGCCAATTGGCGACTTTTGATTGTTTGGATTGTTGGCAAATATCGACACCACTAAATAGACGTCAGAAAAATGTATGGGAAAGAGCGAGAGGAACATAGGCGATGCGGCCAACACTGGCTAATGTGTGGGGCCGGCATTAAGCCCGTTTTAATAATGTTATGACCGTTCTGCACGTTGGCCAATGCTTGGCCGCACCGGAGTTGGAAGCGAGTCGACACCAGACCGAAAATGTACCTATGGGAAAGAGTGAGAGAGACGTAAGCAGTGGCCAAGAAATTGCCAACTGTAGAGCAGGTATTAGACTTTTAAGTTATACTCGAACGGGTCCCATCAAACTTCCAGAAGGCAAATTTGCAGACGGCAATCTTGCAGACGGCATTCTTGCAGGCGGCAGTTTTGCAGAAGGCAATCTTGCAGAAGGCAGTTTTGCAAATGTCAAAATGACCTAACCTAACCTAACAGAAAAACTTAAAACATTTTTTTTAATGTTTAGTTTGATGTATAAAAGTCATCCACTACAACGACTACAAGGATGCCGGTAATTAATGTCACTTCGATTTTAGGGAAAGAAAAACCTAACCTAACTTAACCTAACAGAAAAACTTAAAAACTGTACTGAAGGTTGCCGCCTGCAAGGTTGCCGCCTGCAAGGTTGCCTCCTGCAAATCTGCCCTTCACAAATTTGGAACTGTCAAAAGTGACATTTGTGCAAAATTGCCGCATGCAAAACTGGCGCCCCCCATACGAACAACTAACACATTTTAATATTTGAGGAAAAAGAAAAATTGGGATCGATTTTTTACGATTTTCCTGATTTATTTTGCCACATATTTTTATTACTGAAGAAATCACTTTACTGGCAAACTTGAAAAACAAAGTAGCTGTCAAAATATCATGCCTTCCGGCTGTCGCTTTTTGAGGTTATTCTGAAATCTTCAAAAAGGGTTTTGCTAAGTCCCTATTAAGTTTGTGGTTTTGCTTCTCAGAGAGTGTAACCGTTTTTAAATCATGGACGTAGACGAGAAGCCGAGGATTATCCTTGAAGAATATCGCGCCAAGGTATATTTGATTTGGTATTATTGCAGTATAGGTACCTCTTCTAGATTGTTGATTTTTTAACGTCACCAGACTATATTCACCACGCTGATTCCGAATCTGCAATAATATTTATTCGGTCTCAATAAATAAGCGAGATATAGGCATTCAAAAAAGCGCCAAACCCATACATTTCGGTAGTTTTTCAAAAAAATAGTACATAAACACATATTTGGCGGTAGGTTAGGTTAGGTTAGGTTAGGTTTTTTTAAAACAACCTTAAAAACTGAGGTAAAAAAAAATTTTTTTTTTTTTGTAGGTATGTAAATTTGGTTTTGAAAATTTACGCGTCCGAAGCTTTTTTCTTTCACATTTAGCATTACAATGATCTAACCTAGTAGTATTTCTTTGTTTTTTCGATTTCTGAGAAAGGTACCTATACTGCAATAATTCCTTTGATTTTAGTATCACTGGATTTGCTCAAGTATTACATAATGTTTGTTTATTTCATAAGGATGTTTATTTTTGTGTCATAAGGATTTTTATCAAGTAGTACATAATTTGAAAAGCATAAGAACTCCTTTACTCAGGCTATAAACTGGGATCTGTTTGCATGCCAACTTCTAATAATGTTAAAGTATGGGAACTAGCTACTCCATTATTTAGTCTACTCCATTATTGCAGTTTAGTCTACTCCATTATTTATGTTTTTAACCCACTGCCATATAGGTTTTCATAAATCGTTAAAATAAACTAATTTGACCTACTGCTATATAGGTGTTTGACGTTTCTTAAAACGCCTAGGTATATCTCGTTGATGTATTTATTAGGTATTGCTACATCATTGATTTTTAACGTCTCCTGACTATATTTACCTCGCTGATTCCGAAACTGCAATAATCTTTTGTCGGACTCAATCAGTGTTAGGTCAATCGACTAAATTTTTCAATCGACTAATCAATCATGATTGATTTATTCTGGACTAATTTAGTCGAGACTAAAGTTAATCGCGATTCGCGATTGAATTAATCATGACTAAATCAATTAGTCGTCAATCATGACTAACTTGCTCTTTAAATGCCACCCGACAATTCTACTTTATTATATCTATTGGCTGACTACTTAGATTATCACCGGTCTCGCCAGTCGGCCGGTCGGTTAGTTAGTCGGCCGGCCGGTCGCTCGATCAATAGGTCAGTTGGCCGGTCGACCGACCGACCAGCCGCCCGACCCACAGGCTGACCGACCGGCCGACAACGTCCGACCGACCGAGAGACGAAAACTTGCAAAACTTGAAGTTGACCGCTGTCTAACTAATCAATCGTTAGTCTTTAATCACAATTAACGTGTTCAATCTTTAGTCGTCAATCATTTGTTGACTAAATTTTGCCCTACACTGGACTCAATAATTGTAATCTTTCTTTTTGTATGTAAGATGAGGAGGTTGATGTATTCATCTGGTCCTGATCTTCCATTGTGGTCCTTTTCCAGGTTGCTCCGAATGACTACGGCATGTCCGACGAACCTTGGGACTTTGAGAAGTTTAAGAATAAATTTAGAATTGTCATTGTACGAATCGACCAAACGGACATGGAGTTTGATCTGATTGGTATACAGCCAGCTTTTGCGAATGCCTTTCGGCGCTTGATGCTAAGCGAAGTCCCAAGTATGGCCATCGAAAAGGTCATGATTTACAACAACACCTCGATTATCCAAGACGAAGTTCTGGCGCATCGTATGGGTTTGATTCCATTGAAGGCCGACCCAAGGTTGTTTGAATATCGACCGGAAGGTAATTCAAATGGTTAAGAAATATTTTGATTCCATGGTTTGCAAGATTTAAATTTTCCTCTTTCTGCTCATGTGTAATTAAATTTTATTTTGGAATGCATGCATGTATTGTTGTCCGTTTTTGTGTACAGTTGAAAAAAATACCTTATTTTTATCGCAGTCAAACTGCATTATTTTTGTCGCAGAGTCGGATTGGGCTTCGTTACAATCTAATGATACGTCATAAACTACCTATATATAAGACGCCAGAGATTCATAAACTTTCTCTAAATGCTTTTCAGCATACACTTCCAGACCTCAGTATCCTCGCTCGTTGGTGCTATTCAGAAGATAGTTTATGTTCTCTGTAGCAATGGCACGCTTGCATGGTGGCCGTCTTGGAATCTACAGTAAAGGGAAAAAAATATTTTTAAATACATTATTTTTATCGCAGTCGGATTGGGCCTCGTTATAATCTTATGATATGAATCTTATGAATAACCAAAACTGTGATTCTGTCCAACTCTAATGGCCCGCTAATATCTAAGCACGTAGTAAGTGGCCGTGGACATGAAGAAATACCTCTAGCGAGGAGACTATGACAGCAGCAGTACGGCTCATGCTGTTGGCCTTCAATGCCAGAATGACTGGACAACACTTGGGGACTTTTGCAATCCTCCTCCAATGCATTGGAAGATAATGTCATTTGACTGGACGCCAGAGATGCTGAAATTTTATTTAAATGCCTTTTAGCATACACTCCCAGACCCTAGTAACCTCGCTCGTTGGAGCTATTCAGAGAATAGTTCATGTTCCCTTTTGTAGCAACATCCCTTGCACAGCTAGACATATTCTAGCTATCTGCAAGGTGGGCTTAGATCAAGGACGGTACACTAACATCCATGACAAAGTCCTTGCTGTTATTCAGAAGGTAATAGCCTCTCTGTGGCTTATGCCAATAAGGGTCTGACAGCACCCTCCAAATCCCTAATACAGTTTGTGCGGGATACCTCTAAAGGCAGAAAACATTCTACTACAAACTTTCACAATAATCAAGAAAGCCTCAGATTAGATTCTGGAGGTCGATTTGGTCTCTAACCAGTATCAATTCCATGAAACTCTCGAATGCACAGCCCTTCATCCAGATATAACTTTTTACTCCCTATCTCGGAAAATGGCCCTTATTGTAGAATTAAATACCACGAGTACATAAAATAAATACCATGATCTTGCAAATGCCGTCACCTGGAATGGCTTCAGTGTTCACCTTTACGCGGTAGAAGTTGGTGCTCGTGGCCTGCCAGCTAAATCTCTGTTTTCACTCTTTAAAGATCTTGGTCTCTTCAGGAAAATAATCAACTTTATAGAAAAAATATCTGAAATGGTGTGAATGGGTGTGAACTGTCCTAAACCTAACACAGCCGGTCATTATTCCGGAGTCCACCGCCCACTCACCGGAAGTGTCATGTGAATTCCATGGCAACTCTTTTTGTATTTATTTATTATAGCAGTCATTGATAACAATGCTAATGCCACCCTCGCGGGAAGTGCCTTTTGCATGTAACTGAGCCTTTATCGTCATTTTGTATCACAAATAACTAAAGGTTATTCATCAGGTTTTTTTTCTTTTTTTATCTCTTGTCTGTTGACTACATGCACCATTTACATATTAACATATATCTGAATTATGGGTCGGCTGTCCGAAGAAATTGTCCTTGCGGTGTTTATGATATACGTCTCAGCCTCTTACATCATGTTTACTTCTTTCAGACTCCAACCAAAACACCGCTTATGACACGTTAGAGTATTCTTTAAAAGTAAAATGTTCCTCAAATACTAATCAACAAAAAGACGCACACAGACCCGAGGACATGTACAAAAACCATAACGGTATGTATCCTATCCTAATATTCGTATAACAATATTGCAAATGCTGTTTCGTTTTTGATTTTATATTCAAACTTTTGATGCATAAGTCGACATTCCTTTTTCTTTCTGGAGAAATTTCCACCATTATGTCTGCAAAGTCCATCCGCCAATGACTTCATACATTTATCGTCGTTTGCAAGATCCGTCTGCAAATGACCCCCCTTCATATATTTCTTCATTCCAGTGTAGCCAAGTTAGCGACTATTGAGGATCAACAGTGGCAAAAACATTGTATCTGACAACTTTTGTCTTTTCTTCAAGTTTTGATGGATCTTTTGCTTTAGAATCTTTATCAAATTCTGATAGCATCCACGAGAAACCACTACTTAGTTTAATCCATCATATTTGATTAACTTTTTAATATAATGAATGAATCTAGTAAAACTATGCACGACGATGGTTGCCACTTAATTGTGAGCAACAAAAAACAATGTCAAAGCGGACAGCAAAAACAATGCCAAAGAGCACTTTAACACGCGTTCATAAATTGTTCAGTGTTGTCAAATTAGCAACTTTCTTGCTCGTTCTAGCATTTTTAAAAGACCAACAGTGACAAAAACATTGATTTTATCTGACAACTTTGTTTTTTAGCGACCTTTCGAGCTTTTTCAGACACAAATTGCTTAAAGTTTTGACCGATCTTTTGTGTTAAAATCTTTTTCGAATTCTGATAGCTTCCATGAGAACACAATTCTTAGTAGAATCCATCATACTTGATTACCTATTTAATACAATGAATGAATCTAGTAAAACTACTTGTAACAATGGCTGCCACCTAATTGTTAGGAACAAAAAACAATGTGAAAGCGGCGGACAACAAAAACAATGCCAAAGTGTGCCAAAAACAATGCCAAACAATGCCAAAAAAATTTCTCTTCTCATCTCCCCTGCGCCACTAAAGCTTTATTGCTTTTTAAAATTTGTGGTATATGATGTTTCATTTTCTGCTGAGTGTTAGATACATTTGTGTGAGCTGCCTTTGTAAGTGATTTTAATAATAGTTTCATCATATTTTTACCACAAAACTTGGTTTCCCATTAGGTTAGGTTTAGCTGTAAGATAATGCTTCAACGCAATAAGCTCGCCGATTTGTTTCAAGAAATAAAGCATTTAATAATTATTATTATTATTATAAGCCTTCTAATTAGGATCCAGCTAGCGAATGCAATCTTACAGCAAAATCTTCAATCTTGGTGTTTGCAAGATCTAAAAGTCTAGTCTTGCAAAATCTCGGTATTTTGCGAGATCTCTCAGAATTGAGTTTTTTTTTTTAATCATTTATAAGTATTTTGATTACTTCTATTGCAACTTGAAAAAGTTATGTTGTAAGGGCAAAATAAAAAAAGAAATAGAAATTATTTTGAAAGAAATTACTTTAAAAGTAACTTCTTGAAAACACAAGACGTCTAGAGTTTCGTCAGTTAATCGACTTCGGATGCTGCATGTCATATATCCTATGGCAGAAAATGCCCGTCCTGCCTCGACACTTGTTTTTACCACAGATAACAGGCATTGGTAGACAAACTGCAGGTATTGTCCTTTTGTGCCGCCTGATTCAAAGAGATCAATTTCTTTCCTGATAAGTTTATCAATGGACGAACCAGTTGTACGTGAAGGACGTTCTTGTGGGCTGGCTTTTAAAGCCATCTAATTCCTTATCAAGAGATAGAGGTGTGTTTGCGGCTTCTCAAGATAGAGGCAAGTTATCACCGTCATCACTTTTGTTTGCTGTGTCTACTATAACAACTGCATCTGCGTAGATGGACGAGCAAGTCCATTATTCGTATGAGAAAAATGGACATTTTGGATCTGTTCGATTTGCTTCTTTATCTCTCTCTCTTTTGTTACATTACATTACATTACATTACATTTTCGTCGTGTCCAATTGACGCCTAAAAACCGCTCTTGGACGTGTCAAAATAATTGGGTTAGGTAGTAAGTTTCGATACTACTCTTTACTTAACATACATAGGTAGTCAAGAATTAACTACTAGATTGTCAAACTATAAATATAAATAATCAAAATAGAAGCCTAATATTTGAAGTAGTTAGTAATTCGAAAAGATACATAGTGAAATTATTCATCGTTATATTCAAATTGTCAGTAAAATGTTAAATTAAATCTATGTTATGCATTTTAAACTAAAAGTACAGATATAAGACCATATAAAATAATCAAACAATAAGGCTCTACTTTTTGAAGTAATTTAAATGGGCACAATATTTGAAAAATCATGGCCCTCAAATTCGGCCAGATTATAGAAAGGGTGGCCTATCAGCATCTCCTTGATGTTTTTTTTTAAATTTTATGTCCTCCAGCTGTTTAAATTTTATAGGGAGTAGTTTAAAGAATTTAATGCTAAGGTACAAGTAGCTTTTCTTTATTTTTGCAAGTCGTATTCAGGGTACGCATAAAAGGGAGCTACCGGCGGGTATGATAAAGTATAAAGATTTTGGTGGAAATTTGCGTGCAATTTTGCGTGTAAGTTTGCGTGCAAGATTAATCTTGCAAAATCAGTGCTAGATCTTGGTATTTCGAGATCTCGGTATACCGAGTGTCTCGGCAAATCCGGCTTGCCAGACCAACAAATATCTCAGCCTTGCACGAAATACCAAAAAATTAATTTCGTTTGCTTACCGGGTTGAAATACTTGCCGAAGACGTGGCAAAACTCAGTTTGCCTCTTTCGTTCTGTATCTGTATAAACAAATAAACACCCATGTAATCACGACCTCTTTATTCAAAAAACTAAGTTAGGATTTTTTAGAATAGGCGAAAAGTTAGGCACATTTGCAAAGTTATTAATCTACCTTTTACGAACAAAAAAACACTATTTAACACAAAATAATAACCAAAGAAAGTTAGTCAGTTTATTTCACACACTTCTCACTGCCACTGATCGTGAAAAAACACACTCTCTGCCCTGACCATGTAAAAACACACACTGACCGCTCTGCCGCCGGCCACCGCTTTATATCCGCTTTGACCCCCTCCAGAACGCTACCCCTGCGTGCTGTCATTAGCTCGATATATCGTCAAATTTTCTTATGTCTCTATACTTTAAACTTTTTACATCAAGAATTATCAGTCCTTATGCTATTTTTCTAATGACATTTCTTAATAACTATACATAGTTTTTTACTTACTTAAACATATTATAACGCTACTTTTTTATGTACTATCATGCATGCTTATAATGTTTCTTATAATAAACATAACATCTTATAATAACATATAGTTGTACACTTAAGCTTTATTATATATTTCTAATACTATATTATTTACTAAAATGCGACTCTCATTTTGAAATTGTCAAATTCTGTATTTTGCAATGGAATTTTTACAAGCGCACGTGCGTTCATATCGTCTTTGGTAGGCTGGCGCCGGTGCGCCGCTCGTCTTGAGTGGTTTTGCTGTTGTTTTTATGGTACCTATGCATATTTCTACTTTCGGATGGAACTTTTTGGCTTATGGCTTTGTGCGTTGTGCACTTTATTGGGGTAAAGCCGAAAGTCGGTATTTTAAATGGAATTTCCGAAAGAGATTTTTTTTTTAATATTTTGCCTGAACCTAATGCTTTTATTACCTGACTTCGGGATGACTGATTTCGGCGTGTGTCGCCTTGTTGACGTTTCTTTGTCTGGTTGCAACACCGAGATTGCATTCCCTAGATCCAGCCGAAAAAATGCAGTTTCTTGCAACAGTTATGAATCCCGCTATAAATCTCAAATGCAAGTTATTTGAATTCTGCTACAATAGTTTTTTTTGGTCATTTACATTTGAAATTTATCGTGATTATCCTGTTTTTTTCAGGAATTTAGCACTGTACGTAGTTAAGTAGGTACTTAATAAAACAATGCAATACATTGTATACTTTATAAAAATATATCTGTAATTATATTTGAACATTGGCTGCTTCTGGTAACTCATTGCCATAGAGGTAAAAGAATAGAGCACGGGTGTGTGAAGGTGGACTGTGAGTGAATGCGTTCACTGAATAGAAAGAGATAGCTGAATATGAGACCCCTCTATCCTTGTCTAGTTGCGCATGCGTGTTTATTCATAGCATAGCAGACTTATGGCGTCGAAGCAATGCCATGGTGATATATAAGCATTGCCATAGTGATATATGTACGTAAGTCCATGCATGCACGACTAAACAAGGATAGAAGGAGTACTATATGCTGCTGTCTCTCTCTATTCGGCTGATGCAGTCTAGTACTTATACGTCAATGCTCTTTCCAGTACGGAGAGTGTCATATCTAGCGACTTTAGTGCATCAGCCTAGCGACATCTCTGTTAGAGATCTGGCAGCACTGCTTCATTCCTCAATCATTTCTGTATATAACGTCTTTTTTTTTTAGTAACCTCTGGCCAAATGAAATGGGTTCCAATAGGCAGTCAAAATGACATGCATAAAGAAAGTACGGTAGGTCCAGTGCATTCAGATATTCTCATTGCGAAAATGAGGCCTGGACACGAACTCGATTTGCATCTGATCGCTGTCAAGGGAATTGGAAAGGATCACGCAAAATTTTCACCCGTCGGTATGATAAATTGATTTTTACTGTTGCATTGTAGACTAATGTTATGTCTATCGTCATTGAATTATATGTATACTATTAGATTGCTCACTCCATAGTACATTTTGGCAACCTTTCTGCGCTGGCAAAGTGCAGGTGGCGCTGATAGCATTGACGGAGAAACAAATAGTAATTTATTTGGGCACCTATAATAAATTGATGATTATTATATATTTTTTAATGGAGGACTGATTGATTATAAAATCCAATAATTTAACCCGTGATAACAATAATAATATTCAATTATTAGTGCCATCTGTTGCATTTTTTATGTAGGCTGATTACATCACACAATACGAAATAATACGAAGATATAGAATGCCATCTATTAGTCTATGTTTACTTTAAAATGCGGAAGTATTACCTGTTGAAACCTGTATCTACACCAAATTTAAAATTGACATCTTTATGTGAATAAAATAAATGAGTCGTTTATTATTTATTAATAATAAATTATTATTTTATTTTGCGATAGGATACTGTATAGGAGTGTTTAGAGCTTTATCTAAAGTGTGCCGCCATACTGTTATACCATAAACACCGCCATATTAAACATAAGAAAATATTAATCAGTTTTTGGAACTTTGAGTGCCATCTATGCGTTGCGTTTCGTAGTAAAATCCTAACTGCCCAATCGTAGTACGTAATTGAGCATTCTAATATGGTATATTATGATCAATGCTATCTTGAAGATACTATTAGATTGCTCTGGAATATATGTTCAGATACTCGGAATTGGAGAAATTGTATACGCGATCTCTGCATCTCAAATTCTATGGCTTCGAAGGGGGAGTGAATGGATGGTAAGGTGAACGCTCACATGTGGCAAGACAGCTGTCCTAAACCTACCATCGCCGGTCGTCAGTCCGGAATCCACCCTTCACCTCCTAGAAGTGTAAAAAAAACAAAAAAATATATATATATGATGGGCCCGATTTTTGGTCGGTGAATTCCATGGCAGCTCTGTTTGTATTTTATTTTATTTATTGAGGGCGCTAACCCAAATTATTTTTCACGGTTACATCATTTACGCACAAACAACCATCTGGTTAGACCAGCGGCTCCCAACCTTTGACAGGATATTACTCATAATCCATGACCGCCAAAAATGTTTAGTTTATTAAACAAATTAGAAAAAATATATATTCTCACCATTGACGACAATCTATTTTACACCTATAAATTGTAGGAAATGAGATCACTGTTTCCAAGGTTTTTTCCGATAATAATCAGTACTCGCCACCTATCTTTTACAAAAATTGGTAGTTGTGAGTTTTTGAGTTGTGCACATGTCCAAGGAAAGCCAAAGCACATGTCCAAGGAAATGTGCTTTGGCTTCAATTTCAGTATCTGGATTTCATTACCTTCAATTCCTTCATCCACTGAAAAGGGCATTAGGTCCGTTACACAGTCAAGCGGATGCTCCGCGAGCGGAGAGGGTGTCATTGTTGTTATGGGAGTCTTCACAGTGGCGCGGATGCTCCGCAAGAGTTGTAGCCCTTCGCATGGCCCCTATGCGCCGCGGAGCATCCGCGCCACTTGATCGCACATTGACAGGTTTGTGCATGCACAATCCTGCGGAGACCCGCGCACGGTCAGTGACTTAGTTTGGTTTTGATCTCATTTCTGTGCAGATGTGATGGCTGATTTTGATACTGAATATTGTTAATCAGTGGTGTTGAGGGGAGGAAGTGTTTGTGGGACGCTTCCGACGAAGATTATAAGGACCGAGACATTCGTTTGATAGGATGGCAGGACATCGCAGAAGCAATATAATAGGCTGCAACAGCTTTTAACTGGAGACTCATTGTCTGAATTAAACAGAGATTATCTCTGTTCGGTTGCTCGGTCAAGACTGTGAGGACCGCTCCACGTTACTGTGTAGTGGAATCCTTCGGTGAAACTGTCTTTGGTAAAACCGCTAGCGGAGCGCGGAGCATCCGTGTGACTGTAACGGGCCTTAGAAGCTCAAGCATTTACTTGGTTATTTTCCAAATCTGGAAAATATTTGCTGCTAAAATATACTACTTATAAGTGGAGAGTTATTTCATCTGTGAATGTTAGAGTGGAAAAAGATGATTTTGTTTATATTTTTGTTTTGTGGCATCAGTGATCCAATCCTTGTCTTTAACTTTACCCATTAGAAAAATCCATTTTACCCCATTGGGGGTAATTACCCCCAAAGGGGTAAAATGGTAGGGAATCGCTGGGTCAGACTATACTATCTTCCCCAATCCTGCCTATTAAACTATTAAACTATTAAAAACCATGGGACATATGTGTTATAAATTCAATAAATAAAATATAAAATACAAACGGAGCTGCCATGGAATTCACCGACCAAAAATCGGGCCCATCATATATAATTATTACACTTCTGGAAGGTGAAGGGTGGATTTCGGACTAACGACCGGCTGTGGTAGGTTTAGGACCACTGTCTTGCCACATGCGAGCGTTCACCTTACCACCCATTCACTCCCCCTTCGAAGCCATAGAATTTGAGATGCAGAAATCGCGGTTTTAGATAATTTTTCTAGAAAGGAGTTGATTATTTTCCTGGAGAGACCAAGATCTTTAAAAAGGTGAAACAAAGATTTAGCTGGCAGGCCACGAGCGCCTACTTCCACCGCTAAAGGGGAACAGTGAAGCCGTTCCGGGTGACGGCATTTGCGAGATCATGGTATTTATAAAAAAAAATAAAAAATAATACTATACTATCCTACTACTATTATAAACGCGAAAGTTTGTAAGAATGTATGTATGGATGTTTGTTACTCTTTCAGGCAAAAACTACTGAATGGATTTTGATGAAACTTTACAATAATATAGCTTACACATCAGAATAACACATAGGCTATAATTTATAAAGATATATAGTTTTCTATCATCATTATCACAATTTTCCATCAGCTCGCGGGTGAAACCGCGGGGCGCAGCTAGTTATATTATAAATCATCGAATATGAATAATTTATAAATTATATTTTTTCCATGTTATTGAGACATCGGAATTTTAATATTAGCAAATCAAAATAATATTTTGAATAAAAATATACCGTATTTTTTTTTATGATATCACAAATGACCAACCAACTCTGGTGATTTTAAATAAATTAATAAAATATTTATGGCGACTTTTACAATTTCATTTTTATTCTTTTATTACATTTTTTAGTACGTATGATGTCTGAGTTAAATAATAAAATAATCAAATTTTGGAAAAAGTTGTCACTGCATCTTTATGGACCACTGGGACACTTAGGTCCCATCACTTTATACAAAATCTATTAACCCCTCCTGTTGCGAGGTAAAAACTCACCTATCACTTTTGCGCGCGACATATTCGGGCAAAAAATCGACGCGAGTCAACGGCCTTGAGAAAAACGATCATAACTTATAAACCAGTAAATGGATTAAAAAAAGATAAAGAGAAAAATGATCGCATTGAAATTTGACATATAAAACATTATAACCTTATCTCGTAAAACAATTAAGATAATAATGAATAAATATTACAAAATTGGCAAACTGAAAAAACTCGCCTATAAAATCATTTCGATTTTTTTGTCACAAAATACGTAAAATATGCAAAAATTGTAAATACAGTTATGTTCTTTATTAAATGCTTTACCAAAACGATATTTTTTTTTTACTTATTTGCATACAAAAATATTTATTTATTCAGCCAAGAAAAATTTTATGTATTCTCGTAAAAAAAAATTTTTTTAATTTTTAATTTGTGACTACTTATGGTATTTTTTTATATGAAATTCTTTCAAAATAACTTTATTACTACATCACACTTCTTAGAAATCACACCAGAACTTTGAGCTTTGTCTGATATTATAGAAAAATCTAAAGTTTTGAGAGTTTCCGCGTCCGAACTTAATAATAAACTTTGAATGCCATAATATAAAATTCGTTAGATTTTTTCAATTATATTGTCTTATCATAGACTTATTATATGTCTAATAACTAATTACTATACTCCAAAGAGTCACATTTCATCGAAAAACTATGGAAAATCGCACTTTATTCTCTCATAGTAATTATCAAAACAAGTTTCTTTGCGCGATTCATTTTAAAAAACAAGATATAATTTTCAAAATACGCCTAATTATGTGATAACTTAGGATGTAAATGAAACAATACTTATTTTGTTAGTAAATTAAAGCGACATTACGTCATATTTCGCAATATATCGGGATATTTCATAAACATTACAAAATAATAACAACCATTTTTTCGCGAGCCGTTTGTTGTTGCCGAAGTGTTTTCTTTGAAAATTCGTGAAAAACAGCAAATGGACTATCTCAATTGACTAATCCTTATGCCTTAACCCCTCGCGTACCAGACGGCCCGAAACGTCCAGAATTGATATTTACCGTCGAACCCCAGACGGCCCGAAATGGCCAGGCGAGGCCGACCGCTAATTATGGATTATTTAATCGACTAATAATTATGAATAATCTTTATTGCTTTACATAACGACGTTACAAATATCTAATAGCAAATTTCAATAGGAACATAAAACAGGTCTTTTTTAGACGATCGGTGTGACAGTTTCGGAGTAATCGTTTTTTTTCTGAAACGCCATCTTTTTTTTGAGACTCGCGAATTTCTTACGGGCCGTAAGGCACACATTAAAATTCAAACCGCGGGCCGCGAGGGGTTAACTACTTAAAAATGGAAATTACACACTCTTATCCAGTAAACACTGCACTGTTATCCACAAAACACAGCACAAAACCACCATTTCGCGGAACTACGCGGCCGCGGCGCTGGCCGATCGAGACTGCCGTTTTGACGTCTATGCTGACTTTTTAAATCGCCGTTCGATTTTATCGCCGGTGGCCGCCGAATTAAAGATTATTTGGCCATATCGTTCCGTCGTCAGAAAGCATTAAAGTACGACGTTTCGAATCGTAAATTGCATTTTTCGCAGCGGCGAGCGCGATATCCAGTAGCGGATGTTTCGGATTTTAGGCGGCCGCCATACATGTCCCCAAATGGATGTTACGTGCTGAGCGGGTTAAACCAATTGTCACAAAACTTGACATACATTGCCCTTTAACAGTTTAATTTATCAAAAATTTCCATACTCTACCGCAAAGCTTATGGTCTTTAAACGGTTAATGTCATGATCCTTTTATCTACATCTCGGCCAACATTATCATTTAACTTTCAGCTACCGCTACATACCGGTTGCTGCCAGAAGTAAGGCTCAATCGCGAAGTTAAAGGAAAGCACGCCGAATTATTACAAAAATGTTTTTCTCCGGGCGTGATCGGCATAGACGACGAAGGGAGAGCGATGGTCGTGGATGCCCGGTACGATTCATGCAGCCGCAACGTGTACAGACATAATTCTATCAAAGACGCGGTCGAAATGACACGCGTCAGGGATCATTTTATATGTGAGTCTTTTAGTTTTAATTTAATTAAATGTGTAAAACCCCAGATACGTGGCTGCCTGACTGGCAGCATCACCTTAGTCATGCCAACCCTACTTGGGTTCTCAGGTCTCATTAGTAACCATTTGACAATATAATTTTGTTATTTTACTTTCACGACCTACCAACCTACGGGGAGAGAAATCGTTGTGAATGTGCATTTTTTTTTTTTGAGATTATGGAAATATCCATTTTGAACCCCATTCCAGATAAGATTAAGACCATTTCTAGATTAAAGTCTGTGTGTGTCTGTCCGTCTGTCTGTGTGTCTCTCTGTGCATGTGTATCCTCCGCAATAGCTCCCAAATACTTAATCCAATCGGATTAATCTTTAGCTAAAATTATTTAACCCCTTGAGTATGATACGACCAGATCTGGTTCCGCGTTTTTTTCACTTCTTTGACTTTGTCATATTTATTCATAATTATCTAATTGTTTTACAAAATGATATTTCAATATTCTATATTCGAAATTTCAATGCAATCATTGTGCAGTTGTTCTTTTTATGATTGGTGTAGTAGTTTCGTAGTTATAGTACTTTAAGGTCGATGTCGCCGAAAATCCTGCAAAAGAGACAGATGCATCCATGAAAATACCCATTTACTCCAAGGGTTAAGCTAAAATTTCAGATCAATCGAGCTGAGATTTGGCGTGCAGGCATCTTTGGTCATGGCAGGTTGTGGTTGAAATTGGTCCACCAGGGGGCGCACTAGTCATATTTCAATCTGGAAATATTGGACCTAGAGATTTGAAATTTGATACACTTGTTGGGCCGAACTCACATTGAGACATTTTGGTTGTAATATCTCATATACAAACCACACTAATCATATTTAAATTCCGCCATACATATCAATCAAATATTAACAACAAGCCACTCGAGGCTAGCCGAGAAATCCGCAATGGAACCCAAACGGGTTCATCCGCCGGCCGAGAGGGCGCTCATCGATTTTATTTCATGAGCGCTCATTGATTTTTTCATGAAATTATTATTTAGATGAAATCAGTCCTTGGCTGCTTGCCGGGAAAGTCTTGGGGTCACACAACCATATTTTTTATTGTACGAGGGCTGTGTAAAAAGTTTCCCTATATTTAAAAAAAAAACGACAAGGAATTTTATAAAACAAAATTTATTTTTGTGTTAGTAGTTAGAAATTACTTCTCAATAAAATCCTCATCCATTTCTATACACTTGAAGTTGTGGCAAAAGTTTTTTTAACCCTTCAGGCCTCGGCCCCTCAGCCGATTAACAAGTTGATGTCCCAAAAAATTTTAGTAAAAATTATTAATAAAATTGAATTATGACACTGTCTCACCAAAACATGAACTACTGCTAAACCACTGTACCCATAATTAAAATAAAACTTATTAACATAATAAAATGAAACAAATTAAAATAAAATTAAAACGCTTCATGCTGAATCGTGTTGTGGCCGATATCGACCAATTAAGGCTCTAGGGGTTAAGCCCCTGTCATAGTCCTCTCCTCCACCTCCTTGAGGAATTTCATAACTTCGACCTTGAGATCGTCGTTGTTGGTGAAGCTCATTGGTTTAATATTTCAAGAGCTTCTTTGGCACTTTTTTGCAACATGAAACAAAACTTAATGTTAACGCGTTGTTCGATATCCATGATGCACAACAGATATGTCAAACACGACCTCACTCTTCGGGCTCTAGAAGCCGAGTGACAGAAGTCACAACTTGTTCAAACTTGACACTGATATCTCAAAGAATCAGGCTATAGGACATAACTTAAAATAGATTTAACGTCAGCAGTTGCTGCTGTAGAGACTAGGTCACATTATTGTAATTTATTTGCCCTGCCAAATAGCGATTCATATTTTCCCGCTTCGAGTGTTACCACTCACGCGAACATCGGAGTCAGATTTCAATATTACATCGTTGTAAACACCGAACGAGTAAACGCCTCGTCCGCTCACTAGTACGAAATAAATTGTCAACCGAACAACATCCCTGTCTTTCACTGCCGCGTCGAGCTTACACCCCGTGAAGACGCTATTGGCACCACTGTCGAGTACTTGGTTTCTTCTCTACAAACGGACCAAAAGTGCGTAAAGGGGATCCTTATCATCCAACACAGCGACGCCAATAAATAAAATAAAATACAAACGGAGCTGCCATGGAATTCACCGACCGAAGTCGGGCCCGTCATATAGTGTTATTACACTTCAGGGGAGTGAGCAGTGGATTCCGGATTAACGACCGGCTGTGGTAGCTTTTGGACAGCTCTCTTGCCACATGTGAGCGTACACCTTACCACCCATTCACTTCCCATTCGAAGCCATAGAATTTGAGATGCGGAAATCGCGGTTTTAGATAATTTTTCTAAGAAGGAGTTGATTATTTTTCTAGAGAGACCAAGAGAGACCAATCTTTAAAAAGGTGAAACAGACATTTAGCTAGCAGGCCTCGAGCGCCAACTTCCACCGCGTGAAGGTGAACAGTGAAGCCGTTCTGGGTGACGGCATTTGCGAGATCGTGGTATTTATTTAATTTGTACTCGTGGTCTTTTGGGATATTTGATTCCCCATGGAACAGTTAATTCTACGATAAGGGCCATCTTCCGAGATAGAGAGTTATATCTGGACACAGGGTTGTGCATCCGAGACTTTCAATACCAATCTGAAGCTTTCTCGATTATTGAGAAAGGTTTTGTAGTGAAATGTTTTTTGCCTTTAGAGCCATCCCGCACAAACTGTATTGGGGTTTGGAGGGTACTGTCAAACCCTTGTTGGCACGAGCCACTGAGAGGCTAATTACCTCGCGAATAACAGCAAGGACTTTGTCGTGGCGGTGCTATGAAAATTCATTCACCGTGTTTTTGATCAAACCTCGTATTTTGCTTTTTCTTGCAATGCAGTTGTTATTCATGAACATAATAAATAGTTCAGGCCAAAAACTACCATAGCCCTTTAACCTTTCGGAAGCCAGTCATTCCATGCAAAATTTTCGAAGTCCTCGAATATTTCTTTGTAGAAGGTGTGTGCAAGCATACTAATATATACCGGTGTCTGCAGCGGAGGGAGAAATAGAGCTTTTACTGCAGCGGAGGGAGAAATAGAGCTGATAATTGCATAAATACGGATATAATACGGATAATACGAAAAACGCCAATCAACGGGCGTGGCCACCCAGGGGTTAATAGTAAATATTATTATTATTATTATTTGTTCTGGACAGGCAGCTTTGCTGATACATCCAGATCAGATCTTGTAAAGCTAAGCAATATTAACAATATAATATAAACAATATTAACAAGTTTTTAGGTACAAATCGAGTCTGTTTTTAAATTGATTGACAGAGATTGCACTAATCACTTCAAATGGTAGTTTATTCCACATGTCCACCACTCTATTTGACAAAACGTTCTTAACCCCTCAGGCCCCGATTGGCCGATATCGGCCACAAAACGATTCAGTGTGATGACCCCGTTTCAATTTTATTTTAATTTAATTTGTGTTATTTTAAAATGTTTTATTATGTTAATATCTTTTATTTCAATTATGGGTACAGTGGTTTGGCAGTAATTAATGTTTTGGTGGGACAGTGTCATAGTTCAATTTTTTTAGTAATTTTTACTAAATTTTTTTGGGACATCAACTTGTCAATCGGCTGAGGGGCCGAGGCCTGAAGGGTTAAGAGGATTAGATTTAAATTTTGTACGGTTGAGTTTTTTGTTGTGACCTCGAAGATTTGTGTTGACGTTGAATTTGTAAATATTCTTCAGTGCAGGTACATCGTAATAATGTGTTAGAATTTTATATGTCTCAATCAGGTCCCCTCTTTGTCTTCTTTGTTTGAGTGTAGTAATTCCAAGTAATTTCAAGCGATATTCCAAATAATTATTAATGTTTTTTTTTCAGTTAACATCGAGTCTGTTGGTGCACTACCTCCAAATATTATATTTGTGGAAGCGATTAAAGTTCTAAAAAATAAATGTCGAACATTTTTGAACGAATTTCCTAAATAAATCAATGATTTTTGCTTGATTTGATGTTGTATTATTAATTAACTGATTACTTTGGGTGTGTATTGATTACATCGAGGGCTTACAGAGAAGAAACTGATTTAACCCCTCGAGCCGCGAGATTTCGCGAGCGCATGTCTTTGAAAGAATATGTATAATTATAGAAATTTTAGATTTATTATGGCGGCCGACCAAAATATTAATTCCTCCCAAACCGTTGTTGCACTTTGTTGCATAATAAAACTTTAGAATACTAACTTTAGAGTCCGATCGGTCCCAACGAGGTGCAACTGTGCTTTTACGTTTTAGTCCGATCGGTCCCTCTAAGGCTTGAGGCACAAAATTAAAATTTCACGTTATTTGCCTAAGTGGCTTATAAGTGCCTGCGCACACTATGCGTTTTGCGACTGCGACAGCTCTGCGACTAACGCAACGACAGGCTACGGCCGGCAATTGTCATATATTTTGTTCTAAGCTCCGCACACTTGGCGTCGATGAGCAAAAACGCAGCGACAGGCTGGGGGAGTCGCACGCTCTCGCAGCTTGTCGCAGCGACTAGACGCACGGTGCACGCGCACACCCGACGACAGTCGCAGGTGCGTTAGTCTCTCTGTGAGCGCTGACGGAGGTGCACGTTTATTTTGACAGTGAATATCAACATGGATACATTCGATGTCGATGTCTTCATATCGGATATCGAAATGCATCCTTCTGTTTGGGACCTACGTTCGGATGACTACAGTGACCGAGGGAAGAAAAATCAGGCTTGGGACGAATTATGTTTGAAATATGTTCCAAACTTCGCCGAAAAAACTGTGCCGGAAAAAAACAGTGCAGGTGTGCATATATTGCTTATATATTTTTATTGCTGATTATTTATACATTTATATTTTATTGTTTTGCCAAGGTACAGCTCCCTCCTCGCTTATAAAGTAGTCTTTCAATACATCTCTCGTGGTTACTGATCGGCGAACTGGCATTTCGATGTCATCAATATCCACAATCCCCGGTACAGTCAGTGTGTGATGAAACTTGTAACCATCTCTTTTACGAACAAAGTTATGTAAAATACAGCAGGCTTTTACAATGTCTTCAGTGAATTCTACAGATACA
Source organism: Micropterix aruncella (assembly GCA_944548615.1). Lineage (NCBI taxonomy): Eukaryota > Metazoa > Arthropoda > Insecta > Lepidoptera > Micropterigidae > Micropterix > Micropterix aruncella. The sequence continues at coordinate 8,278,120 of OX155959.1, read as the reverse complement.
TTTAATGGATGATGCAGTATTCTCCATTTATTAACTAATATCCCAAAGGCGCACTCAATGTGACGTCTTGCCCGAGGTAACCTATAATTAAAAACCTTTTTTTCAAAATTTAAATGTTTACCGGAAAAGGGTCTTAACATATGTTCAGATAGACCAAACGCTTCATCACCAACAAAAGAGTAGTTTATGGAGTTAGAAGTGTTCGAAATTGGTTTTGGTGGTGGGATATGAAGCGTCTGATGTTGAATTTTCTTAAATAATTCAGATTCTTTGTATACAGTCGAATCTGAAGCTTTTCCGTAGGAGCCCACGTCTATGAATGTGAATACAAAATTTACGTCACAAACAGCTAGTAGCACTACGGAAAAAGAGTGTGTGTAGTTGTAATACAAGGATCCGCTATCTTGAGGTTTAATTATCCTGACATGTTTGCCATCAATCGCTCCTAGACAGTTCGGAAAGTTAGCGTGCTCTTGAAATCCCTTGGCTATATCATTCCATCCTTCCGCAGATGGCGGTGGCATGCATATTCCTTTTAATTTGCTATGAATTATTTTACATGTTTCTTTAACAATCATTCTTGCAGTCGAAGAACCGCATCTGTAGGTGAACTCAAAATCATTAAATGAACATCCAGTAGCAAGATACCTGAAAACAAAAATATTAAAATGAATTAGGTTATTTAGTTTTCGTAAACGTTACGTATATTTGTTATTTTTTTCACAGCTCTCCAGCTGCAGAAAAAGTGGAGAAGTCTCCGCGACTGTTTCAGAAGAGAGCATCGCATACAGACCACGAGCAAGAGCGGTTCAGGATCAACAACGCGAAAACCATATATATATTACCAGCAATTATCTTTCCTGATTAACGTAGCGGAAACAAGACCAGAAAAAACACGAGAGACTAGTCTACTGGGGCTAGAAGAAGAATGTACTGCTATTGAAATGAATAAGCCAAAAAAGATGAAAATGACCCAAAAAAATCCGTGCATTCAACAGGAACAGGAGCTACTAGCTACTATATCTCAGCAGTTAAAAAGCAATACACCTCAAAGCCATCTAGAAGACGCCGACCGAAACTTTCTTATGTCTTTGTTGCCGCATATGAAACAGATTCCGGATGATGATAAGCTTGATGCTCAATCGGAGTTGTTGATGGTCTTAAAAAGATATAAACCACGTCCAGTACAGCATTCAGGATATTTTACCCAATCTCGACCCTACCCTACACCGGCACGCCAACCCACTTATATCCATCAATCAGCTTCGGGCTATCAAGCGACATCACCAAATCAGTCTACGGAAGCGTCTGAAAATCCACAGAGTATTGAGTCTTCCAATGAGTCCTTCATTGAAGAACTCTATTCTATGTAATAACCTAACTAACCTATGTATAACCTATATTCTATGTATAACTTAACTATTCTTACTATGGTCTTTAATAAATAATAATAAATGAATACCTACATATTCTTACTATGATCTTTAATTGAATGTAAAAATTAGGCTTGATGGTATGAGGCAAGTAATTCTCAATTATTTGTTATATATAGTTAACCCCTCGCGTACCAGACGGCCCGAAACGTCCAGAATTGATATTTACCGTCGAACCCCAGACGGCCCGAAATGGCCAGGCGAGGCCGACCGCTAATTATGTTAGTACAACTTTGACTAATAATTATGAATAATCTTTATTGCTTTACATAACGACGTTACAAATATCTAATAGCAAATTTCAATAGGAACATAAAACAGGTCTTTTTTAGACGATCGGTGTGACAGTTTCGGAATAATCGTTTTTTTTCTGAAACGCCATCTTTTTTTTGAGACTCGCGAATTTCTTACGGGCCGTAAGGCACACATTAAAATTCAAACCGCGGGCCGCGAGGGGTTAAGCGCTTTGGAAATATTGTAATTTCGTCATGTAATTTTGTCGACATTTCGTATTTAGGTTCTTTTATCGCATTCGTTCGTTAGTGTCAACCACGAGTCAATCGACGACGCGCGGTTATTTTGTTTTGTACCTACTTGGAGGTTAAAATAAAATGTCATTTGAAAGAATTGGTTCCGGCAAAACATTAACAGGCCAATCTCGTGAAATAGTGTACAATGTTCTTAACTATTTTATGCATCATGATAAAAACTGTGATGGTGAAGGCCGTTTAATGAAATATTTGTACGGTTTGACATCAGAGGCGACTGGTGTTTCTCAGAGAAGTGTTCAACGAGTTGTTTGTGAAGTGTGCAATCAAGTTACAGCGGCTGTTAAAGCGTCAACATCACAACCATCTACCTCAAGGGAAGAAGAGCTACCAGTATGCAAAACATTGCCGACTGTACAAGTTACTTTCAGAACACCGGGTAAGAAGCGACCAAGGTTAGCAAAAAAATCTACAGTAGCGATTATACAAAATAATATTGTAGTTGCTATGTTACTAACCTTGACGTAATAGCCAGCCTTTCTGCAGGAGTGATGCTTTTTCTCAGTTGTGTATCCTCACGCTTCAATTCATCATGTAGTATTGAAAGTAACTCATTAAATGAATTCATGCTCATCCTGAAGTATTTGAAAAATTTTTCCTCGTGCATTTGGAGCTCATCAAAAAGCAAGGAAAAGTGCCCACGTTCTTGGCGAGAGGTTAGTAGTGGATGGACCCAATAACGGCGATGGATAGCTCGTACTCTCCGCCTTCGCCTTCGCAGGTTAAGCACCAAGGCAAGTGCAATTAGAGGCTTCATATCCACTCACAAGATGAACGCGACCGACGACCGTCTCTCTTCCGAACGAACTGATTTGAAAATCGCAGCGACAAAACGCAGATGCAAATGACAGCTCTGCGTCTAGTCGCAGCGACAAGACGCAGATGCAAACGACAGCTCTGCGTTTTGTTGCAGCGACTAGACGCAGCGACAAAACGCATAGTGTGCGCAGGCATTTATAGTCCTATACATGACATGAGATAATGCCTAAGACAAAAAAAATAGCAGAATGGCTTTTTTCCGCTGTATTTTTGGACTTAGACAGTCAGTTTCTCCTGTATGCCCACGATAGTGTTTTGGATTGCTCAATGCTGTACTACGTTTCGGCAGGTAGGATTTTACCATGAAACGCATGGTGTAGATGGCACACATAGTTCCAAACATTAATTAATCTCTTAAGGCTTATTTAAATTGAGCCACTTACTGACTTGAAATTCAAAACAAGTCAGTGCTGACTTGTTGCTGCCATCATGTAAATTGATGTCAGCCAGTACAGCGCTGTCGCATCAGTGCTGACTTCTATACTACCCCGCTATATATTTTAAAGTTAGTCGGCTCCCCCCACCACACTTGCCAGCGGTACTGTTTATGTATAAGCACCGAAATCAGCAGTTGGTCAGTTGCTGGCACTGACCAGCAACTGTTTCGTGCAACTTGGGCCACAAGATTTATTTTGTTCTCGGATCAGCTCAACTCTCGATTCAGCTCCTATTCAGAAGCCTCCTCGAGTGGAAGGCTACCCCGGGTAAGACTCCCGCATCTCAGGCCTCAGAGTTGGTGGATCGGTTTCTTCCGACGGGATTGCATCCCGGTGCCACTGGACGGTTTGCGCACCGGTCGGCGTAGCCAATCGGCTGTGCATTCTGACTCATTTCTGAAGGGGTCTGGAGACTATGGTAATATTATACTGTTTCCTAAGCAGCGGGGGTGGATGTTGACCTGTTAGTTAGTTAGTTTGTCTGGGCTGTTTCCCGCACTTGGCCTCTTGATTGGGCCGTTGTGCGTGACTCATGTTTCTATTTATGTTACTCCAGCCAACCCAGGCTGTCCCGGAAGGTTAGCAGCCTGTTTGGGTTGCTACAGGCCTCCGGGACAGATGCTGGAGATTGTAATATTCTTGCCCGTTGCTCTGCCACGCTCCTGCATTCCATGAGCACATGCTGTGGCGTTTCTTCTTCCTCCATGCATCCTCTGCATAGAGGGCTGTCTGTCACACCTATGGTAAACAGGTGTTTGTTTAGGGGACAGTGGCCTGTCATAGTACCTATGACTTTACGGATTTTGTCCCTTTTTAATCTGGTGAGGTTGCGGGTAAGTTTTTTAGACGCTTCCGGAACCGCGTTCTTTGTTTGCCTGCATCCTGCGTTTTTTTCCATTCTTTAAGGTGGGTTTCGTCGGTCTTCCTGCATAGCCATGTTTTTATTTGGGCCTGGGGTATGGGCATCAAGAGTTCCGGTCCATATACTATTTTCTTTGATCCCCTTTTGGCCAGTTCGTCTGCCGCGCCGTTGCCTAGTGAGTCGCTGTGCCCTTTAATCCATTGCAGGGTCACTCTATTTGACCTTGCAATGGATTGAAGCGCATTGTGGCATTCCAGTACAAGGACAGAGGTTATAGTATTTTTTGCTAGCGCTTGTAGTACGGAGGCACTGTCGGAGACAAGTTTCAAGCTTATGTTGACCTGTTGTCATGCCACTCTTGAAATGACCTTCCGCCACTCGGTCCCGTGTGGCACTACGGGCAAAGAAAGCCCAGGTCCGCAATAATTCAAACTGAATTACCGCTGTAATACAACAGGTAGAGGTCGTGTAAGCGACTTCGGACCCGTAACCAGTCGGGAGGACGGAGGTATCCTGAAGGTTAATTCCAGACGGAGATATCCTGCCAAAACTGGTAGTCAGGGGGCGAGGCTGCCCGCTGTTACCTTTCCCGGTGCCTCGCCGTAAGGCGTTGGCTTCTGACGGGCACTGCCCTTGATGTAAGTACACCTGTTGTTTATAAAAGCACCTGTTGTTTAAAAAAGCACTAATAATTGAATGTTTTTTATTGTTATCATATATATTGCTTAAATAATGGGCTTTTAAATCAATTTGTCCTTTATAAAAAAAAACATTCATTATATCCATTATATCGATGGCCAGATAAATACTAGCTATTAGTTCCGCCGGGCAATGCTACCAGCGCCACCTGCATGTCGCCGGCGCAGAAAAGTTGCAATAACGTACCTACTGGAATTGAGTAAACTAATACCATTGTACACTATAAAATCAATGCTAATACCCAGGGATGTAGGCCAATCGCCGCTAGCGCCACCTATAAAAAGTTTTGCGCACACGTGTTAACAGAGTAGTTGATAAAGGGCTCGATTGCGTTTCTTCGTGAACTAAAATCAGAAATTAGTCCGTGTGAACGAGACAGGGCAATACGCTAGAGCGAAGTGTGAGATGACCGGTTGTCACTTTTTGCATTAAAACTGCCCGCCAAGGTCAAATCTTACACCGCACGAAATATGCTCGAATTTATTCGGACGAGTATAAGTTCGGCAGGTAGTATTTATCGACGATCGTTCGTTTCATATACCGCTCTAACGTATTGCTCTGTCTCGTTCGCTTGGACTAATTTTAGTTTTAGTTCACAAAGAAACGCAATCGGGCCCAAAGTATGTTGCAATGATGTATCTGGATTATAAAATAAAAACATAGGAAACGACGATCCGCTACACGCCATCGCTCCACGGCAACCCTCTTTTTCAAAAATAAAGACGTCACTATTTTGATTGCGCATCGCACAGCGTTGCCAATCGAACAGCTCATTTCGCACACCCAAATACCCAGCACTCAAGAAAAAGGGCACATCACCTAATGAAATACAAATTATTTAAATAATTACTGCCTATATACCTTTGTAGGAAAGATATATTTTTTTGGTCATATAGACAATATACTTAACTTCTAATGTAGGTACACAACTAGGCAATATATCTATTAGCAATATATCGATTATATAACATAATGTAGGTAACCATATATGTTGTATAATATGTACACCTAAAGTAATATTTGCTTATACACAATATATAAACAACTTTTACCAAATATAGACCCTATAATGTACCTAAAAATTACGACATCCGACTATGCTGTACCGACTAGTCTGATGGGGTTATCGGATCGGATTCGCTCCCTATGCCCGCTCTACATGTTGGTCAATGTTGCTATTTGGAAGCGAGTCGGCACCCCTGTGACGTGGGAAAAATATATGGGAAAGAGCGAGAGAGTCATAGGCGATACGGCCAACGTTGGCCAACGTGTGGAGGCGCCAATGCACGTCCAATTTTATTAACCGACTTTTCTGAACTCAGTCGTTCCTGAGCTATGCCGGAGTATACCAGACAGTAGCATATCTTAGAACAAAATTGAAATCGAAGCGAAGACGTCACGAGTCGTAAGGGCTCGGATATAGCCGCCATATGTCGGCTACTCGGCCCGAAACATTCGAAAAATCGCCAGCCTTTACTTGCGCGTAACGCTAACCAAAGGCATTCGTCGAGACGTACCCCTCTGCCCACATTCCTCGCACCCTTTTCCCGCAATGCCCTGTAGCTCGAGAGTAAAGCTACTGTTTGGTATACTGTGGCTATGCATTCGTTCGTTGTGTTCGCGGGAGTAGACGAAATAGATGGACTGCGAAATGCTGCTGCTTTTTGCAGATTTGCTTGTTCTGACGCAAAAAAAAAGAAGGGAACGACGCTATTGTATTTTTCCTATTAGTTTGACGACACGTGAAGACAGTCAGTTCCATTTAAAGCATCCTAAATTACAAATAAAAAATCCCTAACGGCTTTTTGATGTTTATAGAATGAGTAAAAGGTCTTTTATGGACGTTTGAAATTATTTGAAGTCAGATTAACAAAACTAGATAATAAAATATGGCAATGAGATTGGCTACGATACGGTAATGAGCAAGTCTTTCTTCTCCCTATTGTGGTAATATTAACAGTCTACGTTCCATAGGTAAATGTCTTTTTCTACAGCCAAAATAGGCCTTTCAGCCAAAATAGGCCTACTCTTCCGTTATTGTTGCATAAACAGCGAATCCATTCGGTGTCAACACAAGAAGCGAACTGAAGAAATCGAAGGGGAAAATCTGACGTGTATTTTTGTCTACGAAACGCACATGCAGAGCGCCCCTTCAGATAGTCGCAACGGCAATAAAATCGTAAACGCCTCGGTGCTGTTCCCAACTCGAACGTCCGATCCAACTATCGGATTGGATGTGTATTGAATGTTCAATACACATCCAATCCGATAGTCTAATCAGACTACAATTCCGATAGTCTAATCAGACTATCAGATCTGCTTATCGTATATCGTCTGTGTGTTGCCGGCCTAAAATGCAATAGTTGTTATTTTTATACCGCCCGCTTATATGTCTACATATTGGAACGATATTTTCCCCTAAAAACAAAATACAATGTCAATACGAAACATTACAATTTCAATTGAATAACATACGCGAAGCGAGAGAAATGTGGATAAGCGAGCACTACATAAATGAGGTCATAAGAATATATTTTTGAAATAAAAACAACAAATTAAATAACTCCTAAACTATTGATTTTTGCATAGGGTAAATAAACTCGTAAAACACCCCCCGAGGTGTTTATCGAGGAACCAATGAGCCTGTACATATTTGAAATATTTGTATTCGGATATTCATTGCATGAAATACAAAACCACTCTCAAAAGCGCACCATTTGTAAAAAACACTCGATTGGCAACGCTGTGCCACAGTGTCAAAAAAGCTGTCATCCGACGCGGGGCCGTCGGAAAAGTTTTCTGTGTAGTTTTCTAAATAAAAGCGAAATGGCTTATTTTTACTATGTGGCTTTGGTGCTGTTGTTCGTTGATATAGTTTACTGTGATAATCCACCTGAAAAAGACATTTTAAATGCGTTAAAATCGGAGTCTTTCGTGTCTTGTGGTAAAAACAACGCTCTGCTGGATCCTTCGGTGGCCACGCATTTGGGAGATTGCCGCCCGTTAGCAGACGGATGGCGCATGAGAATAACCCAGACGATAGCCAGTTCAATGTTGTGTATAGCTTATTACGACGTCAACACGCAATTGTGCAACATCTCCAAACTCAAACCCGGTGAAGTGAAACTGCCTAAGAATAAGGCTGAGTTTGATACGCTTGCGGGGAAAATAGACAGCGATTTTAAGGAAGACTTTTGCGGCCGCAGTGTAGAGTCTCTAAGAAAGACTACATTCTCAAACGATACTGTCGAATACTGGTCCATTTTGAAAAAAGTGTTGTCTAAGGACAGCACATGTCATAATTTATGTTATACCTTTGATGACGATGCTATTAAGCCGATTTGCCAGTTTATTTTGTGGGGCAATTTGCAGATACAGAGTGTTTTGAATACGGTTGCGCCCGTCAATGAATCGGCGCCCGAACAAGACCTAAGCGCTCCTGCGAGTGATAAACTTAAAAATGACCCAAAAGAACAACTTCCACCAAAGCCGCAAAATGCGACAACAGCACAAAACCAGCCCGATGTAGCACCCAAGGTTGAAATATCAGTGGCTAAGGCCTCACCGAATGGTACCGTTGTACCAGCAAAGATAGTCCAAGAAGCGCAGAAAGTGCAAGTAATCCCTTCTGAAATCGGGCAGGATTTGAAATCTGCGGAAGCGGTAGACGAATTGGCCGCGCCGGAAAGCGCACCGAAACCAAACCCCGATAAAAATTCTCCAGTTGAAAGTGAAAATGTAATGGATGGCGAGGACCCAGATGATCCTGAACAACAAGAACGCTATGGTAAACAGTACATTTCATTATGTTATTTATATTAAGTCTTTGCTCTCCTTAGGTGCTGCTATTGCGCCATTTGCTATCAGTGCCCCAACTCCGTAGGCGTCACTATTGCTCTATTTGCTATCAGTGCCTTAACTCCTTAAGCGCCGCTGTCGCGCCATTTGCTATCAGTGCCCCAATTCCGTACGCGTCACTATTGCTCCATTTGCTATCAGTGCCTCAACTCCTTAAGCGCCGCTGTCGCACCATTTGCTATCAGTGCCCCAACTCCGTAGGCGTCACTATTGCTCCATTTGCTATCAGTGCCTCAACTCCTTAAGCGCCGCTGTCGCGCCATTTGCTATCAGTGCCCCAATTCCGTACGCGTCACTATTGCTCCATTTGTTATCAGTGCCTCAACTCCTTAAGCGCCGCTGTCGCGCCATTTGCTATCAGTGCCCCAACTCCGTAGGCGTCACTATTGCTCCATTTGCTATCAGTGCCTTAACTTCTTGAGCGCCGCTGTCGCGCCATTTGCTATCAGTGCCCCAATTCCGTACGCGTCACTATTGCTCCATTTGCTATCAGTGCTTCAACTCCTTAAGCGCCGCTGTCGCGCCATTTGCTATCAGTGCCCTAACTCCCTAGGCGTCGCTATTGCGCCATTTGCTATCAGTGCCCCAACTCCGTAGGCGTCGCTATTGCGCCATTTGCTATCACTGCCCTAACTCCGTAGGCGCCGCTATTGCTCCATTTGCTATCAGTGCACTAACTCTGTTGGCTATGGCGCCACTGATTATTCTGAGTACAGTTTCCGAAGGCAGATTAAGACCCCCGCACACCGGGCCATCGGTGACAGCCACTAGACGCGACCACAAGCTGCAGACGTGTTTTTCATACACTTTGTATAGCATCGGCACAAACCGAGCGTTCGCACAATGAAGAAAGTTAGGTAGAAACTGATATACTTCATAGTATTTTAGAACAATTACCATCTCGCAATTCTAAAAAGCAGGAAGAAGACTTCGATCGTAACTTTGTCTTGTCTTTAGTGCCGCGCTTTAAACAAATACCCAATGAATTCAAATTGGATGCTCAAGCGGATGTACTGATGGTACTAAAAAAATATATACGTTCAATTACAAACACGTTCGACCCCTGCGAATATACTAACGAAATAAACGGAATCTATCCGAAAGCGATGGCCGAGCGCGGCGACTGGTGGCCGCCAGTCAGCAACTATTGCCTGCGAATGAAAGCCGCGTCTAGTCGCTTGACTGAGCCACTAGTGGTCGCGTCTAGTGGCCGCCAACGGTGGCCCGGTGTGCGGTAGTCTAAATGGAAAACTTCATGTAAAGCAAAGAGGTACAAAAAATGACTGTGTAGCTTGTTCTAAGCGGAAAAGTAATTCCGAAAGACGTGAAACAACTAAATATTGTGACACATGTCCAAATAATCCACGGATGCATATGGAAGATTTCTACAGACACTATGTTGAATTACAATACATAAATTTCAAATTCCATTTATTTTACCACAAACTAAACTAATTAAATAAATGAATTATTCATAACATTAAATTCTTTTCGTTTAGTATTAGTAGTTGTAGTAGTAAACGGAGTGGGGGGTTTGTATCCAGCCCTTGAGGTCACCTGGATCTGGATATATAAGAACTTTTGTAACTACCCACTTTGTGGTTAGGTCAGTGATCTGTTAGTAGCCCGGTACTGCTTACCAGTCCGTACAGATCACTGACCTTCAAGTTGGGCAGATCACTGGGTTCGAGAAAGGCTCGTCCCAGTAAATTGGGTCTTTTAGCGGCGAGGCCTGGGCAGCGACCAACGATATGTATGCTGTCTTCAGGTTCTTCGCCACATATTCGGCAGTCCTTGCTCTCGGTCAAGCCAAGGTTGAATAGATGTGCTCTAAGGGTCGTGTGTCCGGTGAGAAGACCAATAGTGGTTCTAAGTTTCTTCTTGCTCATGTCAAGTAGGGTCTTGGTTTTCTTAGGAAGTGGTTGCTCCATCATGGCCTTTGCCTGGTGACATCCTAAGCTCTGTTCAGTAAAACAGAAGTTAATTTTTCAGCTGCTTTGAAGCAAAAATGTCTCGGAGTAGCTCCACTCTTAACCCTTCAAGCCCCGAGACTTCGATATCGAAGTCAACTGAACGCATCCAGGAAAAGTGATTTGATTGGGTTTTTCGTGTCATTCCGTATGCATTTGTATTTTATTTAAATGCACGATGATATTTGTATCATCGTGCATTTAAATAAAATACAACTGCATACGGAATGACACGAAAAACCCAATCAAATCACTTTTCCTGGACGCTTTCAGTTGACTTCGATATCGAAGTCGCGGGGCTTGAAGGGTTAAGTAAAAAAACACTCGGAAGTGCAAAGGGTTAATCATATTATTAAGCTACTTGCAGAGGGGATCGAACTTTCATGCGTGAGGTCCTGCGGGTTCATATCCTGTTAGAAAAATCAGAGAAAAAAGATTGAGCATTTTGGGATCACCCTTCAATCTCACGATATAGATAATATACCAATGGACAGGTGTCTTTATGAAGCCCATTTATTATTAAAATTACTTATCTCAATTTTTAGCCGTTTTGGAGTTATAACCTCTTTAATATACATATAATAGAGCCAAAAGATCTACAACCCCGCTTAGACTTCCACAAAAAGTTCCTTGCTGGAATCAGTCAGAACGGCAATGGTATGGGGTATGGCAGTACAACCATGAGCGATGTGGACTTAAAGAAGTCTCTTGCGGGGAGATTACGACAGCTCACGCTATTGGCCTTCAATGCCAGAATGATTGGACAACAGTTGGAGACTATTGCATACCTCATCCAATGCACTGGAAAGTAATGTTGTATGACTGGACACCAGAGATGCTGAAGTTTTATTTAAATACCTTTCAGCATACACTTCCAGAGCCCAGTGACCTCGCTCGGACTCTAGTAACCTTGTTGGAGCTATGCCTAGAATAGTTCGTCCCCTTTGTAGCAATACCCCTTGCACAGCTAGACATATTCTAGCTGGCTGCAAGGTGACCTTAGATCAAGAACGGTACACTTACCGCTATGACAAAGTCCTTGCTGTTATTCGCGAGGTTTTTAGCCTCTCAGTGGCTCGTACCAACAAGGGTTTGACAGCACCCTCCAAACCCCACATACAGTTTGTGTGGGATGGCTCTAAAGGCAAAAAACATTTAACTACAAAAGCCTGCCAGCTAAATCTATGTTTCACCTTTTTAAAGATCGTCTCTCTAGGAAAATAGTCAGGGATGATGGATTCAGTGGATGATGAAATCATTTTATTCCCAATGACACTTCTTTTTAGAGGTGAAAACAGACACTCTGACTCACAGTTTTAAGGAAATGGTTAATAATAATAATTGAATGTGATTATTGTTATCATTGGTTACATTATCGGGTTTTTGTAATCAATCAGTCCTTTGTAAAAAAACATTCATTATCATTTGTTATTATATATTTCCAAATAAATTGCTATTAGTTTGATCATCAGTGCTATCAGGGCTACCTGCATTTTGCCATTTCAGAAGGATTGCCGAATCGTACTGTGGAGTTGAGTAATCTAATACTGTATATAACCATATAGAGAACCACATTGTCCAGGGACCGTAGGGCTAGAAACCGCACGAAACTACCATCGAGTCAAGCTCGATGGTGATTTGTCTATGACCTCCAAAATTGCATTACGCAGCGGTTTGTAGGTGCACACCCTCCAGCAGGGTGTGCAACCATTCGGTGCCCTATTAACAGCTTAAAAAAGTTATGTAGATCATCAAATAAAATGGAAATGAAAAGTCATTGACCTGACCTACTAAACAGTAAATACACATATTTTCAGACTATGTGCAAACACACAGCTGTGTATTTGCATTGTCGCTACTTGATTACAGTAAACAATTGTTAAATAAATTACTTGAATGATAATCTAACCGGTTCTGTTTGCTTTTCAGAAGAGGAAATCACGCCAAAGCCACCTGTTAAAGTCCAAAATAATGAGGACACGGCGAGGAATGAGGGTCAGATCCAAGAAACTCCGAAATCAGTCGATGATGCCCCACTGGAACAGGTGCCGGAGAAACCGGATGAAACGCAGTTAAAGTTTACAGAGGGTGGGTTCCTCTTCTTTGCATGCTTTTCATTATACATTTCCAGATTCCAGCTCATTCCCCTAACCGGCCTTAGATCAAGATTAACTCTATTACTGCCATGGCATAATTCTCTATATTGTTCTCAGTATAGTACAGGTTGGCCATACGTGTTTGCATTTTAAAAATTGCTCCTGCTGGGGCTGGCCGTATGCTGGAGCTTGGCTCTTCGAAATTAGACGTAATGGATCGCTTCACTGGGTCGCAATGCAGGTTCTGAGTAAACCAGTTTTACAATAATAACCATTCCTATACGATTGTTCGGCGCCTGTTTTGTGTTCGTTTATGATTTCATAATGTTAATGAGTGTCCCAATGTAAAGGAGAATGCTACTGTATGAGCCCTGGGCCCAGCAACCAATAAGCTTGGGAGTGGCATATATATCAGGACCTTGCATGGAAAACTTCGATTTCCTAGGAAATACCGTAACTTATATTTCTAGTCATTTACCAAATTGTAAAATACTTCATGTCAAAGCGTCATCATTAGGCTTCAATTATCAGTCTGTGTCATTTCGTTAAAGTGTCAACAACGGTAATTTTGTTAGCTTCGAAGATGTCGAAATTTGAGCCGAAAAAACGTCATTTGCGGGAAGCAATGCTTTTCTGCTTTCATCTTAAGAAAACTGCCGCAGAATGTCATAGATTGCTGCTGGAGGCTTACGGGCAATTTACTCCGAAAGAAAGGACGGTTGAGACTTGGTTTCTCCGATTCAAAAGTGGTGATTTCAACATACAAGACAAATAGCGCCCAGGCCAGGAGCAAAAATTTTAAGAAGTCGAATCGGAGTCCATACTCCATGAAGATTCGAATCTGATGCTGGCAAAGATAAGTGAAGTGCTTAATGTTCATCCCTCAACCTTTTCGAGACGTTTACAATCTATGGGAGTCATCAAAAGGAAGGGTATTGGGTTCCTCACGAGTTGAAGCCAAGAGACATCGAAAGACGTTTCATGACTTGTGAAATGCTCCTTCGCCGTCAAAAAAGAAAAGGTTTTCTGAGTCATGACTCCCGATTCAATAAAGACCACCTTACAAAAATTTCTTGGAAAGACTTTCTGCATAGCCATTTTTTGGATAAGAAATATTCTGGTGGAATTTACTCTCTTTACTGGGCACACTAGAATGCCCGGTGGAGCCAGTTGTAGGAGTCCCCTTCGCTACAGGTAAGAAAATCATCAAGGACTGCTTGGAGCAGGAACACATCGGGCATCCTGGAAACAGAGCCAGGCAAAAGCCATGATGGAGCAACCACTACAAAAGAAAACCAAGGCCCTACTTGACATTAGCAAGAAGAACCTTAGAACCACTGTCGGTCTCCTCACAGGACACACGACCCTTAGAGCACATCTATTCAACCTTGGCTTGACCGAGAGCAAAGACTGCCGAATATGTGGCGAAGAACCTGAAGACAGCATACACATCGTTGGTCGCTGCCCAGGCTTCGCCGCTAAAAGACACAGTTTACTGAGACGAGCCTGTCTTGAACCTAGCGATCTGCCCAACTTGAAGGTCAGTGATCTACTTGGACTGGTGACAAGTACTGGGCTACTAGCTGACCACTGACCTAACCACATAGTGGGTAGTTACAAAAGATCTTATAGATCTAGGTGACATCAAGGGCTGGAAACATGCCCCCCACACCGTTTACTACTACTACTGTCTTTTCCACATTAGGCCATACATTATTACGGAATGGAAATCCACAAAATTAACAGATTTAGCGGCAGATTTAGTCCACGAGCTGAGCGAGGAGCCGACGAGCTCCCCGCCCCTCTTGGATTACCAAAAGGCGCAAAACAAATGCGCGCGTACTTATAAAATAATTTTGATTTAATTTTACTTTCCTGACGACCTATCGGAAAGGAAAGTATTGTGATCGCGCTAAAAAAAAAATTTGAGATGAAGATGGGAATATATATTTTGAGACTCCCTGAGACGATTGAGACTATTTCCAGACCGATCTCTGTCTGTATGTATGTCTGTATGTCTGTATGTCTGTATGTCTGTATGTATGTATTCTTCCACGATAGCGCCCAGACGCTTAATCGGATTGAGCTGAAATTTGGTATATAAGCTTCTGTTAACCGTCGGAGGAACCCATTAGTTTTTGGAGTCCCTACGCCCTACGGTTGTGGTACCTCCCATACAAATTTGGGGTTCCCGGCGAAAAAATTGTTTCCGCGATAGCGCCCAGACGCTTAATCTGTCTAAGTTAAAATTTGGCATAGAAGCTTCTGTTAACCATCGGAAGAACCTATTAGTTTTTGGGGTACTTACGACCAACGTTTGGGGTACCTGCCATACAAATTTGGGGTACTAGAGTAAAAAATGTCGCTGTTTTTTCGCACCTCCCCGGATACTAGTCAGGAAAGTCTTGGGGTGACACAACCGATTTTTTTACTTTCCTGACGACCTATCGGAAAGGAAAGTATTGTGATCGCGCTAAAAAAAAATTTTGAGATGAAGATGGAAATATATATTTTGAGACTCCCTGAGACGATTGAGACTATTTCCAGACCGATCTCTGTCTGTCTGTATGTCTGTATGTCTGTATGTATGTATTCTTCCACGATAGCGCCCAGACGCTTAATCGGATTGAGCTGAAATTTGGTATATAAGCTTCTGCTAACCGTCGGAGGAACCCATTAGTTTTTGGAGTCCCTACGCCCTACGGTTGTGGTACCTCCCATACAAATTTGGGGTTCCCGGCGAAAAAATTGTTTCCGCGATAGCGCCCAGACGCTTAATCTGTCGTAAGTTAAAATTTGGCATAGAAGCTTCTGTTAACCATCGGAAGAACCTATTAGTTTTTGGGGTACTTACGACCAACGTTTGGGGTACCTGCCATACAAATTTGGGGTACTAGAGTAAAAAATGTCGCTGTTTTTTCGCACCTCCCTGGATACTAGTCAGGAAAGTCTTGGGGTGACACAACCGATTTTTTTCTATTTTTCGATTTGTACCCCAGGGTACGGTTCTAGGGTTAAAGATCTTTGCCTCTCCATGTCATCATATAATTAACTCACTCCTAGAATCATGGTGTGCAACAGTGGATATTGTGAAAGTGCTGAGTATAATAGTGGTATTATTTAATTTTTGATTTCAGAACATATTGTTATTATGGAGGACCCTTACCGTAGGACAGGAGAAGGCCATTTCTTCTCGATGTTCCTTACTGTAGTCAGCGTTTTGGTCGTAATCTATATTGTCTTCCACAATAAGAATAGGGTAAGTTGTTTTACTTATTATATTTGAACTCTTACGTGCAGTGTGCTCTATAGCAGCGGTTCCCAAAGTGTGGGCCGATTCCAGATGGGTCGCGAACACAATGTATGACCGTAGGGTATAATATGGCAGATAGACGACGAGATAGATTGACGAGACTGCAACCATCCAGTAACTTAATAAAAGCAATTTCCGATCATTTGAAATTGTTAAAATGCAATTTCGAACATTACTTCCTTCAAGAAATGACAAACCTCGAAAAGATGAATTGGGTTATCAATCCATTTCAAACAGCATGCCCTAAAACTGGACTGTCAACTAAGGCCGATGAAGAGTTAATTGACTTGTCAGAAGATACCTACTTGAAGAGTACATTCAATCGCCAACGCATGACACAATTCTGGCTATCTCTACATGCTAGACATCCGCACATTTATACTGAGGCAGTAAAAAATTCTACTCCCATTCACAACGTCGTATTTGTGTGAAGTAGGTTTTTCTGCTATGACAAGTATAAAGACAAAGTACAGGAACAAGCTAGATTTGACAGATTCTCTGCGCTTAAAAATATCTCTGTAATTTTAGGTGTAATTTTGAAAAATAGAAAGCAAGCTCATCCGTCACACTGAATTATTTCGCCGTACCTACCCTATGACTTTTAAAGTAGGTAGGTAGGTAGGTATGTAAACGTAGTTTTTAGTTTCTATTTTTTATGTTGTCGCACATTACAAATTCTTACAAAATAAATACTTACTAATGATACTTACAAATGAATTGTTTATTTTTTACATCAAATCACTCACTATCTTTTCTGAAAGAGTTCTCGCTGGGTCGCAAAATATTGTGATTTTAAAAAGTGGGTCGCGGGGTCAATAAGTTTAAGAACCCGGGTACGGTAAACTACTAATAACGCCGGTGCTGTGTAATCTATGGGGAACAGACGGCTAGCCGGCGATATTTGTGGGATTTGCATCCTAATAGACATAGGGCTCGATCGCGTTTCTTCGTGAACTAAAATCGGAAATTTGTTCGTGTGAACGAGACGGGGCAGTACGCTAGAGCGAGATGTGAAATGAACGGTTGTCACTTTTTCGCATTAAAACCACCCACAAAAGACATCTGAATCTAACACCACACGAAACGGGTTCAAATTTATTCGGACGAGTATTCTTTATCGAGGAGGAGAGTTCGACAGGTAGTCTTTATCGACGATCGTTCGTTTTATATTCCGCTCTAATGTATTGCTCTATCTCGTTCAATTGAACTAATTTTAGTTTTAATTCACAAAGAAACGCAATCGGGCCCAACTCTGTGAAGTAGTAAACTTATTTTTTTCATAAAATAAATAGCGAAACAGATTAAAAACAGTTAGTAAAATGAGAGCGGCGACCGATTCCCACCCACCGATAGTTGAAAGTTGTACGTTTGTTTTATGTAGATATGTTGACTGCCTCTATTGTCAATATTTACCGACACAATAAAATGAGTCCCTGGTGTAATAATTCTTTTTATTGCCGTTTTAGTACAGTAGGTATCAACGCTCTTAGTAAGCGGCGTTAGGGTTGCCAGATGTCGGGTTTTCTTTATGTCTGTCAGGTCAAGAAAATCTTGATAAATCGGACAATAAAAATTCTTTTAATATCTGGCGCTTGCGCATAGGCCGAGACCCGAGATGATCTAAACATCAAAATATCAACTACCCCAGGCAACTTAAATACGATCTTCCAAGCAGAATGCATTGGCATCACAGGCAGTTGCAGCCAAAGATGTTGGAGACCTAAGTGTGAAATTTGTCTCCGACAGTGCCTCCGTGCTACAAGCGCTAGCAAAAAATACTATAACCTCTGTCCTTGTACTGGAATGCCACAATGCGCTTCAATCCATTGCAAGGTCAAATAGAGTGACCCTGCAATGGATTAAAGGGCACTGCGACTCACTGGGCAACGGCGCGGCAGACGAACTGGCCAAAAGGGGATCCAAGAAAATAGTATTCGGACCGGAACCCTTGATGCCCATACCCCAGGCCGAAATAAAAACATGGCTACGCAGGAACTCCGACGAAACACACCTTACAGAATGGAAAAAAAACGCAGGATGTAGGCAAACAAAGAATGCGGTTCCGGAAGCGTCTAAAAAACTTGCCCGTAACCTCACCAGATTAAAAAGGGACAAAATCCGTAAAGTCATAGGTACTATGACAGGCCATTGTCCCCTAAACAAACACCTGTTTACCATAGGTGTGACAGACAGCCCTCTATGCAGAGGATGCATGGAGGAAGAAGAAACGCCACAGCATGTGCTCATGGAATGCAGGAGCGTGGCAGAGCAACGGGCAAGAATATTACAATCTCCAGCATCTCTCCCGGAGGCCTGTAGCAACCCAAACAGGCTGCTAACCTTCTGGGACAGCCTGGGTTGGCTGGAGTAACATAAATAAAAACATGAGCCACGCACAACGGCCCAATCAAGAGGCTAAGTGCGGGAAAAAGCCCAGTTAAACTAACTAACTAACTATAGGCCGAGACCCGACAAAGAGGAACTAGGATTGTGACAATCCTGGGAATGATTAAAGTCAATGACTTTTCCACATTTTCGCTTTTTTTTGGGTACCTACTGTATACAATTTAAGTAAAATGTATTTTTTTTAGAAACTGAAATATATTTTGGTTTTAATAGTAAAGTAAATTTTCAAAATGGATTTACCAAAAGTTTTTGAAAATTGATATTGATCTTTATTTCCCTGGGCTCTTCATATGCAGAAATGCTACCCATTAAAACAGGCGAAATTGAATAATATAAAAAACTGCGGCAAATAAAATCGAGTTTCGTATGAAAGTGGCTAATAATTACAATAAATACAGAAATGAGGTCTTTAGTTCAAGAAGGTCCTATTTTGTGATTTTTGTTTTTTTCTCATTTGCGCACATTATTTTTATTTTTTTACTTCTGTAAGGCAACTGGATTGAATACTATTATATTTGTAAAAAGTAGCAACCTTGCCCTTTTAATTTTCAAGTTATTCAGTTTTAACTCTGCGAAGAAAAAAAGCTTTGCTCATATGAGCCATTCTAGAAATCCCCGCTTCATTTATATCATTGGCATAAATACTGGAAATTTTAATATCTTGTAGCAAAAATCATTTTTTAGTACATTGTACACATTGGGCTTGATTGCGTTTCTTCGTGAACTAAAATCGGAAATTAGTCCGTCTGAACAAGACAGGGCAATACGCTAGAGCGAAGTGTGAGATGACGGTTGTCACTTTTTCGCATTAAAACTGCCCGCCAAGGTCAAATCTTACACCGCACGAAATATGCTCGAATTTATTCGGACGAGTGTAAGTTCGGCAGGTAGTATTTATCGACGCTCGTTCGTTTCATATACCGCTCTAACTTATTGCTCTGTCTCGTTCGCTTGGACTAATTTTAGTTTTAGTTCACAAAGAAACGCAATCGGGCCCATTATTTGTTTGTGTTTTCAGTGTTTCATGATTATTCCTTTGCTTTTCTGTCTTCATATTTTTTATGTTATTTTATTTATATCAAACATAATGAGAACATACAAAAAAATTATCATACCAAGTGATGGTGTGAAGTAAACAACGGCCCACATTCACATGACCATGCACAGCGCATACCCAACTAGGCCGAATATAGCCTGTATTTGGGCATACGACTTATTTTCTGACTTGGGTGGAGAAGCCTCTCTGACGTAGGTACTCGTATAGATCCATACACGGTGAGTTTTTAATTAGTGACAAAATTCCAGTGGGTGAATCAGTACGTGAAAGTAAGCAACCTCTGATAAAAATCTTTGGGAAAAGATGAGATTTTGAAATTCAAAAATATTTCATAAAGCTATACAAGTTTGGTCCGGGAGCGAAATTTGACAGTTAAGAATCATTGAGTTTCCACAAACATATATGATTATATCAGTGTTGCAATGCTACAATATAAAATGCAAAAAGAAAAATGAAAAATTAATGCTTCATTTCAGATCCTTGGTCTTCTCATAGAAGGAAGACACAAAGGAGACTCCCGAAGATCGAGCGGCGGTCCGGCCTATCGCAGACTTGACAATTTAGAGCAGGTAGTGAGTTCCGGAGTTAAAACTCCACCCTCCAATGTAATATATTAAAAATAAGTTTTTAATTACTTTCAGTATTTCTTTATAAATTGTGTTTTTGTACATATTATATCGCGCGTCTGATATGTCAAATAGAATACTTTGAAATAATTTTGCTTTAATAAAAATCAAGTCTGTAGGTTGTGAATTATATCATGATATTTGTAAGTTTCACTGTAAATACTCTGTTAATATTTCATAATATGCAGGAAATACTTAAACATGAAAATTAATATTGGGTACGTTTTTAGTAATTGTATAATACTACCTCTGGCAAGAAAGTTCGGTGAATGACGTCATAGTGCTCACAGTCTTAAAGAGTGTGCAACCGGCGCATGTCGCGCCGGACAGGTCAAGACTGATCTGAACCAGTTCCCGAATGGCAGCGACTTATTGTCCTGTGGAAACAGCTCATTGTAGAGTGAAGGTGTTGTGCGCGCGGTCGAAACAAATTGGATCAGCAAACTAATATGTTGTTCTGTTTCAAACTTTACATACATTCTTCCATGGGCTCTCTTGTGCACACACGTTTTTTTCTCCATGAAAATCCACGGTTAATTCGCTGTGTTGTCAGTGGGGTATGAATAAAATGACCATACGTCCCGCTTTTGGCGGGACAGCCTCGCTTCAGGCTGTCTGTCCCGCTGTCCCCAGTGAGAGCAAAAACGTCCCGCTTTCGCAAACACACCAAAAGATAATTTAAGCCCAAAAGATGACAAAATTAAAAGCTGGAATTCTGACAATATTGCTGCTGAAGACCGTTGGGTAGAGTTGTTCAAACACTTTCGTGATAACAATCGCAACTGTACTAACTGTCGTATAATTATTGAGTACGTTTTATGTCTGCCTGGAAGTAACGCACCTGTCGAAAGAGTTTTTTCTCTAATGAATAAAATATGGACAACCGAAAAAGCACAGTTAAGTGTCGCAGTTTTGAAAGCCATTTTGATTACCAAATAAATTAATAAATCATGTAATTAGCTCCATTCTTACTTAAAAACTAGACCCGATATTTTGAAACAAATTTGCTCCTGCGACAAATATAAAACAACTGCGTAGATATCTACTTATTATTAGTAACACTTTTATCATGTTTTTCATTTTTGAATAAAAAGTAGTAAGAGACCAAAACGTTTTTTTTCTATAAAGGCGTCCCGCTTTGAGGAAAAAAATAAATGGTCGTTAGGTATGAATCACTATGGAACCTTGTCCACAAAAACTTCGTAAAAACGGCGCGGCGCCGCCGCCGTATACGTCGTATTTCCCTTTGGGCGAGGCGCATTTATTTACGGCAAAATTTGTATCATTGTTGTATAGCAATGTATGAGACCGTGTCCATGGCATCGGACAGTGTCACCTTGAAGTTGTTTACAAAATGTGTATACCTAACGCATCGTATGGAGAAAATACTATGCAATGGACAAGAGGCCAAGTTTTCTTCTACGGCGCGACTAATACGTGGTACGTTTGAAAAATTGTTGCGTGGACAAGAGGCCTGACAATACCACTAAAATTAAATTCCACTATCGGGTACGCCAAGCAAGGCAATGGACAACGTCCAACGTAATGTTACGACCCAGCTGAAGATCGGCCATCCCTAAAGACTACTAGGCCAGGAGTTTCCAGGACTTGCACAGCCGTTTCCATATGTGCATTACCACCAACAGGGATTACTTCGAAGGACAGTAACAGCTGTTTCATGTAAGACAACGATTCCTTGTAACAATAGACACATTCACCGAACTTTCTGAACAGAGGTTGTAGTAATTCTTATATTGCAAAAAACTGTAATTTTTGTTCTCGAATCGATGCTTGTCCATTTTAAAAGGTTCCTTTTTTGAAATTTTATTTTTGGGTATCTTATTCAGTTTAGTCACTCATTGCATTTCTCTAATTCACTAGTCAGATTCGTTTCCGTTTCGATTCCGAAAACATATCCAAAAAATAAAACAAACCAGTAATATATGCATAAGCAATAATGGGTATTTACTTTCATATTTATAAATCGACTTTGTAAAATAAAAATTTTTAATATTTTGAATTGTTTTTAATTTCTCAAGTATGAATTATTGGGATTATACTGGTGTTATTTTAAAAGCCGACCCTCTTTCAGGGGATGAATCTGAGACAAGAAGCTGACTCAAAGGGCTACTATAAAATAAATGATTATCTAGACGACAAAGACCCTTAATGGTTACCTTGATGATTTATATCACGTTATATGTCACAATAATTTGTTATAATGTCACAATAATTTAATTTTTATATCATTTATGTATGTTTGTATGCATTATTGACATCAAAAAGTTACGATTTCGTACTATTTTGAATAAAAAACTTATGATTATGATTATTACATAATGTAATAAACATTTGCTTACGTTTAAAATATGTTAAAATGGACTCAAATTTGTACTAATAACTTTCTATACTAATCTTACATTAAATTATACCGTTGTCCTGACTTGGCCCTGTCCTTACATACATTTTTGGCTTCATCCACCATTGTTCTTCTCATGCATTCTCCTATTTTAGCTTTTTTTTACTAATAAACTCTTAAAAGAAAATGACATATTTACATATTTATAATAGGGTTGCCAACTTGAGAGATTTTAATTCCCTAGTTTTTTATTTAAATTAAAAAATAAAACAATGTTACGTAACGCGTTTTTTGAACCCCCGTCCCGTCCCTGTAATGCATCGTAACGTTTTTCTTGTAAACGGTTTCGACCCCCTCTTCCCCCCAAATTGCGTTACGTAATACTTGAACGACCCCTAAGGCAAATTTTACAAAACAATATTCTCACGCAAAAATGGTGCATAAAATTCTCACAATTGAACAAAAAGAAGCTCGTGAAATAGTTTGTACTGTCACTTTGAATGCCATCGAAAATGACCCAAGCTTTTTTGAAAGAGACGATAAATCTTGGTTTTTCACGTGTTATCCAGAAACTAAGCGTCAATTTATGTACTGCAAGGGCCCAACTTCACCAAGAGCTAAAAAACCTCAAATGATCAAAAATGTGTACTTTGTTGGGTTCCTGGAGTCACCCTACAACATTACTACTTGCACAACAAGATAGGTTCTAATACGCTACCTTGAGGATTTTTTTTACATTTGACCTAGAGGGAAAAACAATCTGATAATTAGTGGTTTAAGAATGTATGAATTTACTGGATCAGGGAGTTTGGATGAGCTGGAATAGATCAATTAAATAATAAATTTGGGGAAACAAATATATTTAATTGAGGAGTATTAGAACAATTTATGAAAATGCACGGAATTATGTTGCCGTGGATTTGAGCATATTTGCATAATGGACGTCACTTTGTGCATATTTTAAAATATGTGTAAAAATGGGAAAAGGGCAAAGGTAAGCAGTGTTGGCAACTTAGGCGATATGTCGCCATTTAGGCTACCTCGAATGGGTTATCGGCGTCAAAAAAATACCAAAAATCGCCTGTCGCCGATTTAGGCTAAACCAGTTGTTCGATTTTTACGGCAAGGACGATTTTATTTATTTGTAACATAATGGTGCCGAACATTTGGGTAACTTGTAATGTTTCTAAAATAAATAATTTCTCCTTTATTAACATTAAGTTCGTATGGTTTAGTTAAATATTATGTAATTGTGTTTTGCATTGTTAATGTAGGTATGTAATTGATTATTCAAACTTTCGCAGTTATAGGAAAGTAGTTAAGAAAATTAGTTTTTTTTCGTAATGTACCTAGTTATAATAGATAAATGGTCATATTACATTGTATATTTATGTTTGGTTCGTGATATAATTTAATGTCCATAAATACAGTAGCTTTATACAAAATGGTAATATTGGTACCTATCTAGGAAATTTTATTATATTTTCTCACACAATCTTATTCCATCCAATGTTTGTTTTTTTATATACCTACTAAGCTTGGTATTTTTTAAAAGTATCTGTAATTGTCTAGAATGACTTCAATTCTTTTATTTAAATCTTTGGCTTGCAATTCTTTTTATTGGCAAAAAACGGTTTTCTTTTCAAATCGGCTACTTTAGGCTATCTTTTCTGGTGACATCGGCGACTATTTAAGTCTGGCACTTGGCAACACAGATGGTAAGTACCTGCTGCCGTAATCGGTAAGTCTTAGGTAATCTTTGACATTTTTTTGGAGATACCTCAAAATAAAATATCTTGTAAATATGAATTATATCCATGGTTTTTTCAGTTTTTGTATATTCTTTATTTGCGGTTTTAGTGCTGTCGGTATTTATAAGGACACCTGTATATTGCTTAATTTGCGCATGTGATCCCGTTGAGAGTGTTCATATGGATCCAATCGGTATACTGTGATACATTCGTGTAGACGCCGGGATAGCGAGGATTTGCACAGCCAATGCCCCAAGAAACAATCCCGATCTGGAAGAATTTTCCTGGAGGCGATTCAAACAGTAAGGGCCCTCCGCTATCGCCCTAAAATAAAATTCATATATTAAATGAACAGTACAAGATTCTGTTGTTATTGTACGAGAGGGTATGGCTAGAGCCATACTGAAATTTATAAAGCAATGGGTACGATGTACAAGATCAATTACCTAATAATTAATCTTAGTCACGTTTATTATACAGAATGAGTTTTAATTAACCGGCATCCTTAAAAGGGGTAAATCAGTACGAGCAGATAAGCAACTTATGATAAAAAGATGTTTTTTTTGTTTTTTTTTTTTTTTAATTTGAAAATTATTTTTTCTGAAAAAATGTATAAAAGCGCTGAGTTTCAACAAAGTTGAATCAACATGTTGCTGAGTTGCCGGCAACTTTAAAACACGCAGTGGTAATTTCCGCAACGCGCAATGTTGTGAAAAACATGTTTCAGCACCTCAGCAACATGTTGATTCAATTTTGTTGATAAACTAAAGTTTACCGTGAATAACGGGGCTTTAGTGACATCCTTGTGGTAGGTGAATCAGTTCACTTTTGATTTAAAAAATTGGGAAAAACAAACAAAATTTTGTTTTTTGAAAAAAAAAGTTTTTTTTCTTCTTTGGTAAATCTGATTGAAATCTTATTGAAAATCTTTCAGAAGCGTTGAGTGCGCTGCGGCATCTAGCAGTAGGTAAAATATCGCAAATTTAATAAACAATATACTTTACTGATACGTACGCGCTTTACTTTTTTTAATAATAATTTTCAAAATGTTGAAAATATAAATGAAGAAGAGAATAAATTCACATCAAACATTTTTATTAATATAAAAAGAACTTATTACGTACATGGTCAATCGAAGTTTTTCAAACCAAGTAGCTAACAAGATAGTTTTACAAATACTTAACAAAAAAAAAAACAAATGTGACAACGGAATTTCTTATACAAAACAAAAAGATTAATTTCCCATTTTTGAATGTTGCAATAGCGGAGGTGGGGGAAATTTCATTTTAATGTCCTCTATCGACACCTTCGGAATGTCCTCTATGAACACCTTCGAACCTTTCGGAAAATGAAAAGTGTTCTTCAAATTTGTTAGTCTCATAAACATCACCGTTGCAGTTGTGTTATCAATTTGGAATGTGCTGTTTTCGGGAGGACTGAAGGTCACTAATACATAGTCGCCTTTTTGGAGACTTCTTTTAAATGTGACGACATCATCTTCGTCGACTGACTCCATCGATGTCTCATCCTTTTATGGCGAAGAAGCCGAACTTGGAATTACTACGTCACATTCGCTGGAACTATTAATATTATTTGGTATTTCACTTGTTGTTTAGTCATTCCTTTCGATAGTGCAATTATTTTGCATTTCTTCTGTTCCTATTCAACTATTTTCCTTTTCCTTTCCTCTGCCTCTTGCTCAATTTGTCAACTTTTCAATTTAATTTGCTCAACATGATGTAGGCTCATGCGCATCTACATCATATTTCGTATCATTGGTTCATGCATGGCAATACTGCCTACTTCAAGAGGGAGTTTGGGCATGCCCAAACCTCCCTACCAATTCAGTGCCCATTGCTCCCTCGCAGCTGCCAGGCAAAATAAAAGTATTTTATTTTTAGCTTAGGATGACGTAGCTGTGCCATTGCTTATATTTAATACTAAACACAATACTTTCACTTGAATAATACTATTTATCAAAATATACATGTGTACCTAGTAAAAACAAACGTAAACTCAAAAAAATACTTACTTTTGAGCACAAAATCATAAATTGTTTTCGCAACTTTTACTGATATGTCCATTAGGCGCCATTTCACATTCTACAGTATAGCCAACATGAGTGCAACTAGGGTTGTCAACTACAAAGGGCGAGCCCGTCACCTCAGGAAGTTTTAACGATTAGTCGTTCTATCTCCCTGGAGTGAGCGCAGAAGACTTGGACAAAACAGTCCACCGTCAAGCTCCGCCACAAACCCGTAAGAGGCCAACGCCTTAACCGCGAGAGCCAGGAGTGTTACCCAGCGGGCTTACATTCACGCCCTTACTTCCAATTGCGATCAGATTACTCCAGTCTCCCGATTGGTTACGAGTTCGAGGTCGCTTGCGCGGTCCTCTCCCTTACGAAGCGGTGAAACGGTGTATACCGAATCTATCGCGGATCACGGCATCCTTTGCCCGGCTATTCACCCAGGATCGGGTAGCCAATGGTCGTTTCAAGAGCAGTCGCCGTAAGGTCCGCAACCACCCCCGCTCTATAGGAAACAGTACTGCTTCCAGACTCCCCCGACTGTTAGTCAGAGTGCGCAATCGATTGGCTTATGCCGCACGGTGCGCAGACCGTCTAGGAGCGCCAGAAGTTTGATTCCTAAGGGAAACTAACCCTAAGGCCAGAGTCCTAGTTTTGACCCATGAGTGTGACCAACCCTGAACAGAATGGGTCTTCGTGGTCAACTCAGCAAGGGCCCCTTAACTCCCCCAACATGAGTGCAACAAAGTATTAAATGTATGGACTTTTAAATCTTGCGTGGCAATATTTAAGGGTGGGGGGGTCAAGCCTCCCAACTGCCCAATTGTCCCCACTCTCCCCTACACATGGCGATTTACCAGTTTGACCCCCTTTTGGATAAAGAAGAAGAAGAAGAAGTTAAATATAATGAAATCGAACAAACCTGGCAACCATCTTTTTCTTTGGCATAAGCGCACATCATACTGTCCGTCAGATATTTAGCCAATTTCGATCCGCGGCAAATCTCCGGCTTTAACACCCACAGTTTAGCTTTATTGAGCGTCTTAGCCCCGCGTAGTGAGATTCCTACTTTACCCCAACCGGCTATGGTGCCGCGCTTTCCGCCGTAGTTTGTTTCCCCGTCTGGAATGCACACTGGCGATATTCGGTCGCTGAACGTCACGGGCTCATCGAGGGTCAAAATGGCTATGTCGTTTTCGTCCCTTAAGTTGGTGGAGTTAAAATCTTCATGAATGGTAACCTCAGCTATTTTTCTAGTTACGGCGTGACGGTCTTTTAATTCGTGGAGGCCTAGAGATACATACATATTATCTTTGTCTTCCCTGAAAAAAAAGTATTTGGCAGTTATTACTCAATTCCATAGTACGCTTTGGCACCTCTTCAGCGTCGGCGACATGCAGGTGACACTGATAGCATTGTCCGGCAAAACCTATTTGGCCATCTATAGGTAATAACATTGGTTTATTATTATTATATTGTGAGGGACCACCCCTCACTGGACTCCAAATTGTTCGGTTTGAGGTGGTGGTATCAACTTACGAGTTATCTCCGTATTGAAAGGCGGTTTTGAATGAAGTAGAAGGAATTTATTGATCGTAGGTTTGATATGGCCAGTTATAACGCTTGCCGAATAGTTTACATTGACGCGAGTGTATGGATGCGCGACTGCGGTTACGAGGATATATGGATGAGGATTGTATGTGTGTTCCTAGTATCTTGTACTGGGCACGGCTCGAGTCTGTGGAATTGCAGACTGATGCTTCGTGACTGGGAAGGATAAGGAAAGGAAACCAAGGAGCCGGATTCGTTGACACACCTCGTGAGAAGGGTACCGAATATGCCGTCGCAACCCTGGGGGAAGGTGATCACTCGGGGAATGATATGTGACCGAGAAGCCGGGACACCGAAGTGTGCCGTCGCTATCTGGAGACATGACCACTCGAGGAATGATACTTTAGTTGCTTTTTCGCCGGTTTATATAGGCCGTGAAATGATGCAATCCGAAATATTCCGAGTAAAAGTATTGTTTCATCGTGCTGATTCACCGCTGCACGAGTCAAAATAATAGCTGAATTGTGTCAGTGGATTTCACTGGAAATCGATGCATTTTTTGATCGCATGTGTTGGACTTTACGTCCGTTACATTATATTTAAAAGGCAGGCAGCGCTTGCATTACAATTTCTGAGGAATAAGTCCAGTTTATTTTTAAAGTCATTGACACTTTTGGCATTGGTCACTTCACTTGGGAGAGCGTTCCATTCGTTTACCACTCTACTGCTGTGGAAATGTTTCTTGGGATTTGAATGGAATGATTCACGCTGGAGTTTCAGATGATGCCCACGCAGATGTGTGTTAGTGTTCATGGTGTACATAGTCTGATATTGAATGTTTTTTTTAATACAGGGCTGATTATAAATAAATAAATAAATAATAAATAAATAATTATAAAAAGCAATTAGTTAACCAATGATAACAATAATAACATTAAATTATTAGTGCCATCTATCACATTTTTATATAGGCCGATTACATCACAGAGACGTTAAATCGGATGTGCTACCTCCCGCGCCGTATTCATTAGACCTTGCTCCTTCGGACCATTACTTGTTTTGATCGATGCGGCAAGGACTTTGGAAAGTACTTCCATTTTTTGGAGGACATGAAAAATTGGCTTGATGGAATCCATTAATTGCCAGAAAAATGGGAGAAACTCATAGGTAGCAATGACCAATACTTTGATTTTTAAGTTCATTCATTTTTTTATGGAACTAAATGCTCGAATAAAAATAAAAGGGTTTTGCAATAAGGGCAGGTCGATGTTGCCAGTCTGTGGCGGCTATGTTGTTGTGGTAGCGTCTGTTAAATCTGTTGTTTAGTATTCAGTCACTGATGCCAACTCACCATGGCAAGTTACATGATTGAGCAGCACGTCCAAATGATGAAAACTTTATTATCGAAATAAGTTGTTAGTGCAAACGTAGCGTAAAATCGCACAGATTTTACGGCAGACGCGAGGCACCGGGAAAGGTTCCTAACGGGCAGCCTCGCCCCCTGTCTACCAGTTTGGAAGGATATCACCGTCTGGAATTAACCATCAGGATGCCTACTTCCTCCCGACTGGTTACAGGACCGAAGTCGCTTACGCGGCCTCTACCTGTTGTATTTCAGCGGTAATTCAATAAGAATTTTATCACGGTCCTGGGCATCCTTGGCCTATCACACCACTCGGGATCGGGTGGCCCGTAGGTCGTTTCATGAATGGCATGACAACAGGTCAACATCCACCATGCAGGCATCATTCGGTCATGGCAAGAGTTGAAAAGATTGTAGTTGAAATCCACCGCCAGAGGGCGCTAGTTATACAGATATTTCAATTTAGAAATATTACAGTTAGAGACTTTGTTGGACTGAAATGAGGTGCGAAATTTTGGTTAGAATATCTCATATAGAAGCGACGCAAAAAAAAAAAAATACTGCCGTATTTAAGAAAATACTACATAATTTTTAGGAAAATACCATTTGAATACCACGGAAATACTACAAAATACCAAAAAATCATTATTGATAAATAAAGAATAAATTATTCGCACCATTTGAAGCAGTGTCCTGCGCTTAAGACATGTAGATTGGATATGAGTGCTCCGCCGCAGTGAAGAAGATCATCAATGAAAATGGCCACCATCCATGGGAAAGCATGCGGCTCCACATCAGTACCGCCCACTATACGGGTAGAAAGACCACCACCAGAAACTCCACATTCTGAAATTATAACATGCAAGAGCCGAAAACTAATATTTTTTAAATTATCTGTATAAATAAAAATAAAATACAAACGGAGCTGTCATGGAATTCACCGACCGAAATCGGGCCCATCATATATAATTATTACACTTCTGGGAGGTGAACTTACGTGAAGACGCTATTGGCGCCGCCGTCGAGTACTTGGTTTCTTCTCTACAATCGGACCAAAAGTGCATGAAAGGGATCCCAACCATCGCCCACAGCAAAGCCAATAAATAAAATACAAACGGAGCTACCATGGAATTCATCGACCGGAGTCGGGCCCATCATAATACTATTTTTTACACTTCTGGGGGGTGAGCCGTGGATTCCGGACTAACAACCGGCTGTGGTAGGTTTAGGACAGCTGTCTTGCCACATGTGAGCATTTACTATACCACCCATTTACTCCACCTTCGAAGCCATAGAATTTGAGATTCGGAAATTGCGGTTTTAGATAATTTTTCTAGAAAGGAGTTGATTATTTTCCTGGAAAGACCAAGATCTTTAAAAAGGTGAAACAAAGATTTAGCTGGCAGGCCACGAGTGCCAACTTCCACCGCGTGAAGGTGAACAGTGAAGCCGTTCCGGGTGACGACATTTGCGAGATCATGGGCTGTGCATCCGAGACTCAGGAACGGCTTCACTGTTCACCTTCACGCGGTGGAAGTTGGCGCTCGTGGCCTGCCAGCTAAATCTCTGTTTCACCTTTTAATTTGCGAATCTCAAATTCTATGGCTTCGAAGGGGGAGTGAATAGGTGGTAAGGTGAACGCTCACATGTGGCAAGACAGGTGTCCTAAACCTACCACAGCCGGTCGTTAGTCCGGAATCCACTGCTCATCTCCCAGAAGTGTAATAACACTATATGATGGGCCCGACTTCGGTCGGTGAATTCCATGGCAGCTCCGTTTGTATTTTATTTATTTAGGATACCTCTGAACTCCCGACTGGTTATGGGTCCGAAGTCGCTTGCGCGGCCTCTGCCTGCCGTATATTCAGCAGTGATGCAGTTTGAATTTATCGCAGACCATTGGCATCTTTTGCCCGGCTCTGAATTCAGGATCAGGCAGCCAATTGGTCATTTCAAGAGGGATTGATGTCAGGTCAACATCCACCTCCGCTGCGTAGGAAACGGTATATTTCCATAGTCTCCCAACTCCTTCAGTAATTAGTCACGCATCGGTCTATTGTGCCGCGCAATATAATGGTCGCAATTGTGCAATATAATGGTATGGAGATGCTGACACCACACGTTCGAGCAACCTGACCATATGTTTCGAGTTCTTTATTGTAGGTATCTACTATCTACCGATGAATTTTCAGCTTTTCAATTTCAGCTTTAGGGGGTGCTAATTAAAATCCCACCGTTCCGAGTAAACCAGCGCCAGTTGTCCCGGAATCTGGCCTGCTGACACTACCCAGGCATTATATGGCCAAAATACTGATTTGAAAGAATCAGCTTTTCCAAAACTTTTGCACATTTTTGTCGCTGGCTCTTGAACTATATCTGAAATCAAGCTACTACCGCGAATGTCAAACGTCACAAGCAATAAGGCATTTTTCGTACATAAATGCTAAAGAATGTGTCTTCCCAATCATTAAAAATTATACTAAAGATTTAGCCATAAGCAATGGTTGAAATAAGCTATATTTTCAGTATTATGCAAACAATACGAAACTCGTTGTATGTACATTAATTTTGTACCTTATTGTAAAATTAGTAGATGATCGCACGGGCGTAGCTATAGCTTTCACATTGGGAAAGGGGGGGAGGGGGGGGGGGGGGGTTTCCGCGGGTACGAAAATGTACAAAGATAAACTAGTTATTGGCCGGACTTCAAGCAGAAAAAAGCAAAATTCTAAACTCCAATCTCAGTTATTTAAAAATTACGTAAACATAAAAATACACGCAAGTTAATCGCGGACAAATGATAGTTACTTTAAGTACCTACCTACCTTTAAATAAAATAAGTTCTGTAACCACCTGGTCAATGAAAGGGTAAAATACATTTCTACGGTAATATATTTCGGCAGTTTCTCCTGGAGCATTGCTGCGCTGGGTTTGCCTTTTAGTCGTTCTTGGAACAACTATGTCGCTTGAACTCATCTGCTTTGCTTGCTCGAAAAGAATGGTGAACTCATTTTCGTTCCGAATATTTTGTCGTATGCTAAGGGGGGGGGGGGGGGGTGGTCCGGACCCCCTAAACCCCCCCTTATATATACGCCCGTGGTTGATAGAATCATTTTCTTCTTCCCTTCCTCCATTACTGGAGGTTGGCCGTTAGCTCTGAATACTTTTGTCGGTCTTGCGCCATCCGGAAAAGCTGTTCCGTATGGTGATCCCGGTCTAGTTTTCCACCCGGGGATTCTTAGCACCCCTGACCCATTAAAGGGCCGCTCGGCGCTCGGGGCCATGGCTATTTTTGACTTTTCCATTGCTAACTCACTTATTATTAAAAATAAGTGATTATACCACCCTTATTCGACTAAAAGGCTTTATATACGACAAACTTATATGACTAAAAGGTATGATCGAATCATACTCACTTATTATTAAAAAACAGTAACTTACCGCACTTTTCAGCTGGTGTTAACATAAACTGTAAAAAAAAAAAAAAACCTATTAAACTAGAAGGAGTTACTTAATATTACTAAATATGAGCAATGTAAAAAGGCCCTTCTACACGTTGGTCAATGCTTGGTCGCATCGCTACGGTGGAAGCGAGTCTGCACCACGCGTCACATACTATAATAGTTCAACTCATCTTTGCGCCCGGCACTATGTGTGCGTGAGCTTGTAGTTATACAGATTTCATTTGTGTGGCAGTGACGCGACAGTCGTCGTCCTAAAGTACGTGCCAAAGGAACGTTCCGATGGGGTAATAAACCGAGCTGTCAACAAGGATGCGGCTAACGTCGATATTGCTTATCGATGAACTACATTTGCTAGATGAAACAGTATTATACATCTGCATTTATTATAGTACCGATTGCTATATTTATTAACTAGCTGAACCGTGCCCACTTCGTTGGGCGGTGAAACTTTTTACTTGTGATGAAATTATGACTGTGGTTTGGTTAGTACTGAGTGCTATGATTTATTTCCTGACTGCCAAATGAAGGGTTATATTTTTACTGCATATGTATCTATGTATGTATTTGCATGCCAATTTGACTATATTACCGTTATTTGTGAGTGTCTTCTTGTGAGTGTCTTATTTGTGAGTGTCTTATCTCTTTAACTATTTAAGCAGTAAAAGTGAAATTATATGCAGTAAAAGGAAAGTCTTTTGTTTTAAAGTTAAGGCAGCGTTCGTTAGAAACGTTTTCGTTCGACCGTTTTTTCCGACTTACTTTGGAAATCCGACTACCACGAAAAAGTCTTTTAATTTTACATTCGGAGAGTGAAAATTACGCCAAGAAATAGCGCCGAAAATTAGAAAGGTGCGTAAACTTTGATTCCTTCTCCTCTCCACAATGATGCCAATAATTCCATAAAATAATCAATCTTCCTTACTGTCCACTCTCTATATTATTAAACTTAAACACAACAATAGGTATGCTGTAACAGATGGCACTGGCTGGGGGAAACTTTAAGCGAAGAAAATGCAATTATAACAATTGAAAAAAGGTGGACCGATTTCAACCACAACCTTTTCAACCCATACCATGACCTACCCCTCCCATGTCTACACGCCAAATTTCAGCTCAATCAGATCAAGCGCTCAAGTGCTATCTTGGAATAATACACGGTGGTACACATACTCACAGAGAGACTTCAGTCTGGAAATAGTCTTAATCGTCTCAGAGGAGGGGGGGGGGGGGGCAAAATGTAATATATCCGTCTTCATCACGACAAAGTTCCCCATGGGGGGGGGGGGAGTATAATAATATTTTTTATTTGCCACTGCTTTATTTCGCTTTTATTTTGTTATAAAAAAGGATAAATAATTAAAATAGTTCATAATGTAATTCAGGCTGTATCAAATGTCTGCACAACTGTAAGAATTTAAACCGTAAGAGTTTCTGGTGACAAAAGAAGAAGATATTACAATGGGACTTGGAGTAAAAGGTAAACGGGCTGATCTATCCCTCATATTATGTGATAGCAAAGGCAAAATGGAAGTGTTATCCGGCAAATATTAAAATATCGAAAAAGAGACTGTGGTGCAACTGCTGGATCTACAGATACACATACACATCTGCTAGATCTACACATACATACTACACAATATCGCTTCAAGAAAACATAGAGAATCAACATAAATAATAACAGATTATTACAAATCCTATTGTGATATTATGATAAATACGTGGAAGAAACAAAATAATATAAAACACAATTCAAATAGGTAAGTTGTATTAACATGATCATATACATATACGTTGTTTTTTTTCCATTTTTTTTATACTTTCTATTGTGTGATTATTTTTTGTATAAAGTGCCTAAGATGACTATTAATATTCTTATAATAATTACCCTTTTTATATGTATACTCATGTACATGGGGATTCTGCTCAATTTTTAAAAAAATTTATTTGCCGTGTAAAGCCGACTTTAGTCAACGCTATTGTCGAATTAATGTTTATGCTTTAATAGTTTTATATCTACATATAATTATATATTACTAGCAACTGACGAATTCTAATATATGCAATAATTAGCTTTAATTCATAATTCATGCTCTTATTGTATATTCTGAATGAATAAATTGAATACTGAATACTGAATACATGGTAAGACTGCCTTTTCTATGTGTTGGTGATGATGATGATAAGGATGATGATGATGTGTATGTATAATAATGTTTTTATCAAAACTGCTTAATATGTACCAAATGTTACTATTATTTTGTATATTTTGAAATGCAGAAATAATTTTATATGATTAAAAAAACGAATACTATGAGCACCTAACCCCAACTAATCACAACTAGTTATTTTCTGAAGTCATGGTGTTCCACTCAGGTCAAGTCAGGACAACACCATAGCAATTCCACTACATCAGTCTTCTTTTTTCACTAACTCATTTAGCGTCCATTCTGCTCGACTTTGGAACCAGCTTCCGCATGCTATTCGTCATGCAACATCGTTGCCCTGTTCCAAGGCGTTACTGAATAAACATTTTCTCCCTCAAAATATCAACTAAGAACCAACCCTCCCCTATCCCCTCCCCCTTCCCCCTTTCTTTGGGTTGTTGACTGGATAGAAGCATAAGAACTTTGTAATATCTATCATTTACTATAAGCAGGTATTTTTATTATTATTTATCTGTAGTTTCTATGTATTTATTATTATAATATACATATATTATATTATAAATTATATTTTTTATGTATGTATGTATATGTATGTATGTTTGGATGTATGTATATGTATATTTATGTGTATATGTTTATGTATGTGAGCTGTATTGTTACTTTTATTTAATATTACACGGTTGGCTGTAAGAAATCGCGAAGCGATAAGCCCGCCGTTTGTACTAAGTTAAAATAGAATTTAAGTTTTCTTTACCAATGTAATTATTTTTGTTAGTACAATAAAGGTATTTTCATTTCATTTTTCTGAAAGATAATTATTAGGTAGTCCCCTTTAAAGCATTTCTGACCAGAAAATGAAAATAAAAAAAGTTTTATATTTTTGTCGTCGTAAATTGATAATTCGACCCTATGTGCGTCGCCAAAACAACATAGCCGCCACAGAGTGTCAACATCGACCCGCCCTTATAGCATAGCACTTTATAAACAATTAAGTAAATATAAATATAAATACCTGAATAATAATTGTCAGAATGAAAACGAGCATGCTTATGTACCTACTGTAGTCTTTGCTGAAATTCGAATTACTAAACGAAATTGCAACATTACAAATCAAGTGTTGCCAATCAGCGTGCTGTTTTCACCCGATAAGCCCTATTATACGGTCGACCTCACATGCAATTTGATAATAACGACTCAAATCGATTTGCGTTTTTTTTTATTCATGATACTAAATTAAAAACGATAAATATTATTAATAATACACTTATGCGCGTTTTTTACAGGGTTCGGCGCCTTCTTGCTCTTCGACGGGAAGATCTTCGGGCACCAGGGGAAGCCCCTTGTCGTTCACTCGGATGTCCAGCGGTCCGTTCTTGCTCCTGTAGCTTGGGTTCAGCGGGTGGAAGAGGATGCCGAACGTCGTTTCGACCTCTTCCTTCGCGTTTCCGAATTCGTAGTGGGTGCCGTCTCCCTTTTTCTTGAGTCTGGAGTCGACCTGTTAGTGATAGAAATGCGTCAGTGATGTAGTCAGTACCATTGATAATAATACAATACAAACGGTGCTGCCATGGAATTCACCGAACTGAGTCGGGCCCATCGTACATTATTACACTTCTGAGGGAGGAATGGTGGACTCCGGATGACCGGCAGTGGTAGGTTAAGGGCAGCTGTCTCCGCCTGCTGAGCTGGTGAACTCTGAGATACTTTACTTAAGAGATAAGTTACTTAGATCCAAACTTTTGTTTCGAAAGAAACTCAGCGGCAAGTGACCGCAACTACAACTAGAGTTGCCAACTACAGCGGGCGAGCCCGTCACCTCGGGAAGTTTTAACGATTAATCGTTCTGTCTCCCTGAAGTGAGCGCAGAAGACTTGGTCAAGAACAGTCCACCATCAAGCTCCGCCACAAGCCCGTAAGAGGCCAACGCCTTAACCGCGAGATACCCAGGAATGATACCCACCGGGCTTACACTCACGCCCTTACTTCCAATTGCGACCAGATTACACCAGTCTCTCGATTGGTTACGAGTTCGAGGTCGCTTGCGCGGTCCTCTCCCTTACGAAGCGGTGAAACGGTGTATACCGAATCTATCGCGGACCGAAGCATTCCTTTGCCCGGCTGTTCACCCAGGATCGGGTAGCCGATGGTCGTTTCAAGAGCAGTCGCCGTAAGGTCCGCAACCACCCCCGCTCTATAGGAAACAGTACTGCTTCCAGACTAACCCGACTGTTAGTTAGTATGCGCAATGATTGGCTTATGCCGCACGGTGCGCAGACCGTCCAGGAGTATCAGAAGGTTGATTCCTAAGGGAAACTAACCCTAAGGCCAGAGTCCTACCCAGGCTCGCACTTCATGCGAGGAGGCCGTCGGATGGGTGTTGACCCGTGAGTGTGACCAACCTTGAACCGAATGGGTCTTCGTGGCCAACTCAGCAAGGGCCCCTTAGCTTCCATGCGAGTGCCCGCAAGCAAGTTCTATAACCATTGCTTTAAAACTGTTCGGGATAATCGACAGTATATAAATAAAAACAATCGGAGCTACCATGGAATTCACCGACCAGAGTCGGGCCTATTGTAATACTATTATTACACTTCTGGGGGTGAGCGGTGGACTCCGGACTAACGACCGGCAGTGGTAGGTTTAGGCATTGATTATAGAGGTAATTTATAATCAATGGTTTAGGGCATCTGTCCTGCTTCGTTATTTACATAAATATGTCAATGTTTAATTTGGTATACAAGTTTGAATACATAATAATAACACGCTTTAATATGCAAATAGACTAATATAATATATTAGTCTATTATGCCATATTATGCCATATTATGGCATTCTAATCTCTCCGTATTATTTCCGTGATTGGTTTTTACAATCAATCAGTACTTTATAAAAACCATTTATTAAAATGAATGGTTTGAATGGCAATTATAACCATTCATTGTAATGGTTGTAATTATAACATCGATAATCATTGATGTTATTATAGATGACCAAATAAATTGCTACTAGTTTCGCCGGACATTGCTATCAGTGCCACCTGCATGTCGCCGGCGCAGAAGGATTGCGAAAACGTACTATGGCATTGATCGGTAGCGAATTTTTTCTTGCAGCTTGGGCCATAAGATCCACTGTGTTCTCGGGTCGGTCCAACTCACGATTCAGCTCCTATTCAGTAGACTCCTCGAGCGAGGGACTATCCCGGTAAGGACTCAAGCGTCCCAGGCATCACTGTTGGGGGATCGGTTTCCCTTGGGGGTAGGCCCTCAGGCGCTACTGAACGGTTTGCTCACTGTGTGGCATCAACCGATCGGTTGTGAACTCTGACTAATTACTGAAGGAGGGTAGAGGCTATAGAAATATACTGACTACTAAATAGTGGGGGTAAATGTTGACCTGTTTTCATGCCACTCTTCAAACGACTTATGGGCTACCCGATCCCGAGTGATATGACGGGCAATAGACGCCCAGGTCCGCGAAAAAACATATTAAATTACCGCAGTAATACAGCAGGTAGAGGCCGCGTAAGCGACTTCGTTCCGTATCCAATCGGGAGGAAGGAGATATCCTGAAGGGTAACTCTAGACCGTGATATCCTACCAAAAGTGGTAGCCAGGGGCGAGGTAGCCCAACTGGGTTACCTTCCTAGTGCCTCGCCGTAAGGCGTTGGCCTCTGGCGGGTTCGTGTTTTTTACTGGACGGTAGATTTGTATCGTCCACAAAGTCTTCTACGCTCACCTCACGGGAGATAGAACTATTATTATCGTTAAAACTTCCCGGGTAACGGGTTCGCCCGTTGTTGTTGTAGTCGACAACCACAAAATATATAGCATTGAGCAATCTGAAATCCTATATAATCAATGTGAGCGCTTATCAAATTTTAAATGAAATCGCTGTACTTATTTGAATGAATGAATGAATGAAGCTTACCATATTGTCAGACGCTTCCCGCAGGTCATAAGCCAAGCCTATTTTCGCCAGGAATCTTATTATGTGGGACGTGGTGCTGAAATGCATGCCATATTCCGATGCTTTGTAGTCCCAGGGGAAAGCGTGATGGTAGTTGTGCCAACCTTCGCCGGCGGAAATGAAGGACACGAACCATGACTCCACCGGCAGGATAGTCCTGTGATTAAAAAAAAACAATTATCCTTAGTTGGTTATTACACAATCTGTCCATCGCCAAACTGATCACACGGAAAACCATATCCTATAGTAATGTTGATTTTAATGTCAAAAACCAGTAGGTAAAGTCGAAATAGTTTCATCGTTTCTAAAATATTTTTTTATGCTTTCATCCATGGAAAATTGAGGTTCACCAGAAGTTGATGCATGGCTTAAATTTAATGCAGAAATAGTAGATTAAACTAAAATTACAAATATACATTAGCATATTTGTTTCATAAAGAAAAAGAACCTGTGTGAACCTACATATTTAAAGATAATTTTAAATTAAATAGGAATTTACTTAAGAGTTAAGTGAGATAAGTATCATGTGAAAGTAAGTTAACACTCGAATCTATAGTCGAGTATTGATCAATACTTGAGTCTTAACTCAATCAAGTATTATTCAGGCGCCAAGTAGTACTTAAGTATTAGATGCGTTCTATAGTCGAATATCGGTCATCGACTCGAAAACAAATTACTAATCTTTTATTTTTATGATGAAGAGCATTTATACCCATTTTATCGTTGTTTTTCTATAAAATAGGAATTAAATTGTTCACTTTAATTCATAGCCGGTGGAAAAAACGCCAATTTGTCGTCGCCACAATTTGACAGTTGGATTCTAACTTCATGAATTATTTCAAAGCGTGCGTAAGAATCATCTAACCTGATTTTTCACGTAACGCTCTCATATCGGCTTCTGCGTTTTATTTGGGACTTTGTTTTATTTGGACTTCGATATGGAGAAAACAAATTGTGTGTGAGCGTGCTGCCGCACCACCGACCACGAATATTCTCTCAATTCCTCCAGCCGTTTTAGAAACTCCGTCATTTCACGAAATAATACGTAAATACAAGAATATACAAATGCACCAACGCATATAAACGAAAAGTTGTGACAGCTCCAAGCCAAGTAGCTCTCAAGTGTCGCCAGACGGATACTCAGCTCTGAGTAATACTCGAGCATTACTCGCCTTCTTAATACTCGACTATAAAACGAAAGCTGGTAGGTACGCAAGTGTTACTCGAGTACTGCTCGGTATTCGAGTAATGATCAATACTCGACTATAGATTCGGGTGTACGTAACTTGTGAAAATGAATAATAGCAATATTTTTATTTTAACAACATAGCATTTGTGTTATAAAGTGACAGTATATTTCTTAAATAACTGTGGATAAGTCCAATTATGGAGTTGTCACCTACAACGGGCGAACCCGCCACCCCAGGAAGGCATAACGATATTAACCGTTCTTTCAACTATGGAGTGAACGTAGAGGCTTGAAGACGAAACAGTCCACCGTCTAGCTACGCCGGTGATTTTCTGTAAGACTGTGGCACTGGGAAGTCGAACCAGCGGGCAGGCTCCCGTCTGGTCTCAGGTCCGAAGACGCTTGCGCGGCCTCTACCTGATGTTAGCGGTAATTCAGTTCGAACTTATCTCGGACTGTGGCGTGCTTAACCCGTCTTTCACGCGGGATCTGGTGGCCAACGAGTCATTTAAAGAGTAGCTGACATAAGGTCAACGACCACCTCGCTGCTTAGGAAACGCCTAAGATCCCCCCCCCCCGGGTATTCGCCTGAGTGCACAGTCGATTGGCTGACACCGCAAGATGCGCAAACAGCCTGCAGCAGCACCCTAAGGTCAACCCCCAGAGGAACGGATTCACCTGCCGTGACACCCCTGTCAGTTCGACCCTCTTCGAGGAGGCTTCCGGATGGTGGCTGAGCCGTGAGTTGAGCCGACCCAAGTTAACGAGCATGTCTTCGTGAACCAACTGCACAGAAATCAATGGCTGCCAGATAAGTCCAAAGGATCAAAATATTCTCTCCAAAGCTACTGAACTTAATTAGATGGATAGATATTTTTGTGTGATTTTATTGTGAGATTAATTTTATGAGTTAGATAAATGCCTTGTCGCCTTTGTTGGCTTTACGTGACACATCTACACGTGCATGTAATTAACCTTATTTTGTTACATGATTTGTCCTTCATGTAAGTATGCGCGTATTTTTCGCGATTTGACTATTTGGATTATGAAATTAGGTAATCGTATTTCAGTGATTTGCATACAATTGCTCTAGTGCAGGAGTACAAGGTCTTGTGGTAATTTAGGAAGCGGAATAGAAATAGCAAAGGTGACGCGGCACCTACATTTTAAACATTATACCATTAATTATATAGGGTATGAGATTGCTCAATGCCATAGTAGGTTTTGGCATCCCTTCTGAACCGGCGAAATGCAAGTGGCACTGATAGAATAATAAGAATAAGAATAATAAAACTTTTAGTAAATAAAAATGTGTTAACACAATGTAAAAAGAACTATAACTTGTTGTTTAAGCGATGCGATGTATTACCTATACATGAAAAAATTACATACTTATTAGCAATGGACCACTTTAGAAATTCAGAATTTAAAATACCAATATAGTACAATAAATATAAATACAAACGGAGCTGCCATGGAATTCACCGACCGGAGTCGGGCCCATCATAATACTATTTTTTATACACTTCTGGGGGGTGAGCAGTGGATTCCGGACTTACGAACCGGCTGTGGTAGGTTTAGGACAACTGTCTTGCCACATGTGAGCGTTCACCTTACCACCCATTCACTCCCCCTTCGAAGCCATAGAATTTGAGATGCGCAAATCGCAGTTTTAGATAATTTTTCTAAGAAAGAGTTGATTATTTTTCTGGAAAGGCCAAGATCTTTAAAGAGGTGAAATAGAGATTTAGCTGGCAGGCCACGAGCGCCAACTTCCGCCGCGTGAAGGTGAACAGTGAAGCCGTTCCGGGTTACGGCATTTGCAAGATCATGGTATTTATTTAATTTGTACCTACTCGTGGTCTTTTGGGATATTTGATTCCCATGGAACAGTTAATTCTACAATAAGATCCACCTTCCGAGATAGAGAGTAAAGAGTTATATCTGGACGGAGGGCTGTGCATCCGAGACTTTCAGGGAATTTATACTGCTTAGAGACCGAATCAACCTCCAGAATCCAATCTGTAGCTTTCTCGATTATTGAGAAAGGTTTTATAGTTAAATGTTTTTTGCCTTTAGAGCCATCCCGCACAAACTGTATTGGGGGTTTGGAGGATACTGTCAAACCCTTGTTGGCACGAGCCACTGAGAGACTAATTACCTCGCGAATAACAGCGAGAACTTTGTCATGGCGGTAAGTGTACCGTCCTTGAATGTCAGAGAAAAAGTCCGTAAAATATTTGAAGAACCAAGAGCGAACAACTACTATGGTGAAAGGACGTTAAAGTATCATTCCAAGAATCTTTAATACTATTGTATCTGAGGAAGACTGTATAAGCGTGAGCAAACAAATGTTTAAAAAGTGATTACCTATAAAGCTACCTGTTGGACGTTTATAGTGAAATTAGTGGTCATAAGTAAATTTGTTATATAACGTTTCTAAATTTAAGCTTGTAGTAATACTGGCATAATTTAATCCTGTAGTAAGACCAGTAGTAATACTGCTGTGCATTGTTTTTTATATTATTAATGTTTTTTTGTATCACAAAATTAGAAGTGTAAGACTAGAAAAATAAGAGTTTGTCTCGCCAACAAACTGTATACCAGTTTAACGAGAGTTTAATATTTAAAAAAATGTATTTGTCCTCTGAATAATAATAATATAAAAAAAGCAAGTACGGCGAAACTAACAGCAAGTTATTTGGCTACCTGTAATAGCATTGATAATGAATTGTTTTTAAGAAAGGACTGATTGATTATATAAAAAAAACAATAATTTTAATAATGATAACAATAATAACATTCAATAATTCGTGGCGTCTATAGCATTTATATATAGGGTGATCGCATCACATAAATAATACGGAGAGATAGTATGCCATCTATAAGTCTACCTGAACTTTAAAGTGCTTAATTATTAGGTATTGAAACTTTTATTTTATATTAAAAATTTACATTTTATGTATGTTAATAATATTAAAATAATAAGAGCTTTGATTCAAAAGATTCGTTTGTTTTTATATATTTTTTCGAGACATGATACCGTGTTTAGGCGTTGCCATACTGTTATATAATAATAATAATAATAGTATAACAAAACGCTTTATTCTTAAGAAAATATCAGAAACGCCGCCATATTAAACATTAGACAAGATTAAAGAATGCTTAGAATTATGAGTGCTACGAGATGCGTTTCGTAGTAAAATCCTAGCTTCCAAATCGTAGTACGGCATTGAGTAATCTAATACGTTATATAATCAATGATATTACCTAAATTCCTTGCGACACTCACCGACGGGACGAAGCTGAGAACCAGTACCGCTTTCAAAGCTGAGGTCACAAAATGGTTACGTGCAAAAAGTAGAGGCGAATGCGAAAGGCTCATGGAAATTCATGAAAGCTCATGAAAGCTCATGGAAATTGTGTCTTAAAATAGTATATAAAGAAATTTTTTTGCAATTTGTTTATTTATATATTATTACTAGCTGACCCGGCGAACTTCGTGTTGACGTGTTACAGATTAGCTGAACTTAATTTATGATTTTATGAAAGTAATACAGTGAATACAAAATAAATATCAAGTTCACTACTTTATTGAGATAATAACACAAAAA
Source organism: Micropterix aruncella (assembly GCA_944548615.1). Lineage (NCBI taxonomy): Eukaryota > Metazoa > Arthropoda > Insecta > Lepidoptera > Micropterigidae > Micropterix > Micropterix aruncella. The sequence continues at coordinate 8,234,545 of OX155959.1, read as the reverse complement.
GAAATATAAAAGTACAAAAATTAAATATATCAATCGCGTGTCAGCATAATATGATTGAATTAAACTATGTAATAATTGTGGTCCGAATATTGGGGAAAGACATTGTCGATTCGAAACCTTTATTTAAATACTTTCTTTAATTTGAGGGGAGAGTTTACCGTATCGACGGGATGAACATTAAATGTTTGACAGTTACGAAACCCATGACCATTTTGTATGGGAAAATGTTTTTTTTTAATTCTATTTTTTCGTTAATTTTCCAATGTTTTTAGTAGTTATTCTGCTATTCGGGACGGATACAAATATAACAAATCAAAGTTGTAAGTGTTCGAACAAACCCGACTTTGTTTTATTTATATAGATGTGTACGTATATATAAAGTATATATTGAATATAGGTAGATACGTTTTGTATATATGTATGTGTATGTGTGTGTGTATGTGTGTATATATATTTTATATGTATGAGTGTGTATTTATATATAAATGTATGAAATGTATCTATTTATTATAATGCCTATGTAGGTAATTATCCTTTTATCCTTTTATTATTACCGCTTTACTAACTAATATTAGATGTCTTTTTCTTCAAATTTTCTTAATTATATTGCTTAAAATTTTCATTATTTTAACGGAAAATTATTATTAAAAAAAAACACTAAAAACACGCTTTTATAAATGCACGTAAAGACCAAATCATCAGACCTTGAAACCTAATCTTTTCTAACAAGTCCAAACACAGCTATGATACGATGTTCCATCATGAAGTTCCAGTGTCACATCTTCCGACTCCATCATCAGATCAGTTCGACAGTAGGTACCATATTATTGTATTGTCATCAGAACTACATACAGCTGCCAATTTTCATGACACTACGATTTTTGGAAGATGGTTAAATTAGTTACCTTAGATTCCATTACATAGTTACATACAGGTCGACCTTATAAAAACGTGTTAAAAAAAGAGTACTATGTAACAAATATAACACTGGTATCACTTTAGAACAGATTGTAGTCTAGTGGAGCTGACAAAATCCATCAAATCTGTACTTTCTTTGCTTTGCAAACAATGATTAAGTACTTGCTCTTTTCTACACTGTATTATTTATGTCAACATTGTAAATTTTTATTTTGGACTTAAATAAATGAAAAAAATAGTAGTACAGGATGTGTTTGCTGTGATTGGCCTAAATTCTGGAGTTCTCGTTAGTTTTTTTTACAGTAAGATCTTTGCAACTGTAACGGACCTTAAGTCCACTACATACGATCAACAAACGCATCGATTTCCAGTGAAATCCACAGACACAATTCAGCTATTATTTTGACTCGTGCAGCTATGAATCAGCACGATGAAACAATACTTCTACTCAGAATATTTCAAATGGCATCATTTCACGGCCTACATAAACCGGCCAAAAAGCAACCAAATTATCATTCCCCGAGTGATCATCTTTCCCCAAGGTTGCGACGGCATATCCGGTACCCCTCTGACGAGGTCGCTCAACGGATCCGGCTCCTTGGTTTCCTTTCCTCATTCTCCCTGAGTCTCGAAGTATAAGTCTGTAATCCCACAGACTCGAGCCGTGCCCAGTACAAGATACTAGAGCACACATACAATCCTCCTCCACTTTCCTACATAACCTCCGTCGCGCAACCCTCGCGTCTCGATAAAGTAAACCGGGCACTCGTTAATTCGGCAAGCGTTATAACTGGCAATATTCAATCGATTCAATCAATAAATATCTTCTGCTTCATCAAAACCGCCTTTAAATACGGAGATAACACTAAGTTGACACCACCACCTCACATCGAATTCAGTATTCAGTATTCAGTATTCAGTTTATTTATTCAAAATATACAATAACAGCATGAATTAGGAATTAAAGCTAATTATCGCATATTAGAATTCGTCAGTTTATATGTAGATATAAAACTATTTAAGCATAAATATTAATTCAACAATAGCATTGACTAAAGTCGGCTTTACACGACAGACAAATATTAAAAAAAAAAAAAATACGTGTGGCACTCAGGGACTGCCGCGGTAAAGCTATTGCATAGCATTTTTAACAACTTATGCAATTATAATTATTTATTTATTTTATTTTTTCTGATATCAGATAACTGCGCTCTATCGGAAAACGTTGAAATTATTCCGAATCATTTGCGGCTGCGAATGATTCGGAATAATTTAAACGTCTTCCGATAGAGCGCCGCGCACGAATTTTTTATTCAATAAAGCAAAAAAAACGGATTATTCGAAAAAAATCGTAGATAAAAAGATAGATAATTATATTATCTTTAAAATGGTGCAGGTTTCATAATAATACGCCAGATAGTATTTGCGTAGTAGTCGTTTTTGTGTTCGGTTAGATCTAATTTCACAAATTTATTACACTATGTAATATAAACAAAATCTAAAATATTCAAAGCTAAGAATATTAGGAAAATGTTCTTGTTTAACATATATTTTTTTCGAATCGTAAGCAGTACTCGTTTAGACGTAATTATCAGTTTAAAATCATTAATTTTCGTTAAGAAATTTCTTCATTCGGTCGCCGCGCTGGCCTAGAGGCCCGCGATAAAAGCTATGCAATAGCTTAAAAAAAAAAAAAATAATAGAGCTGAATCCATGTACATGAGTATACATATAAAATAGATTATTATTATAAGAATATTAATAGTCATCAAGCACTTTATAAAAAAAAAAAAAAAAAAATATCACACAATTGGAAGTATCGAAACAAAATTGAAAAAAAAACAACGTATGTATATGATCAGGTATGTTACATTACACATTGTAATCTACATATTAAATATTAAATTCATAATATTATAATTAAATAATAAAAACTAAAATGAGGTACCTGAAAGTTACATATTAATGTTATTCCCATTTCAAAGAATTGGCATGCTCAAAAAAATCACCCAGCTTATAGAAAGCATGTGTGGATTGCAGCTTTTGTTTTATAATAATTTGGAGTCTTGTGAGGGGTGGTCCCTCACACAACCATTGTCACGTCGCGTCGTTTAAATACGACAATGATTTCGATGGAGTGAAATATTTACATTATTTAGACTTACTGGTCATAGGGCCTGGTCCCGTATAAATGAGCGGCGCTGTTCACCAGCCAGGTTACATTCAGCTGCAGGATGAACCGCCCGATGTAGCTGACGAAGAAGGAGACCCACGGATCTTCACCCCACAGGTAGACTGGAATCCAGATTGGGATCAGCATGGCGAAGATTAAATATAAGCTTTTGTAGTATCTGTGAAATAGAATAATAATATAATAATTGGAATCGATGTTTCACGATGGGTCGCCCTCGCAGCCAATACGCTGCTGTCTCGATCTCGTACTCCATTCACGATTCGCTTCCATTCTTGACGATTTTTGGCGACGTCTCGAGCATCGAAAGCCGATAATCGCTTCGATATTCTTTAGCTAGGTTTTCTTCGGTGCAGAACGCTGAATTCTCCATTCTGTCGGACGGTCTCGCCAAAGAAGTTTACGTGGCAAGCGATTATCGATCATTCGGAAAACATGGCAGAACCATCGTAGTCGACGTTTTTGTATTTGGTCTTCGTTTGTGGTTGTTGATCGCATATTTCTCTAATGGTTTCGTTTCGAATTCGGTCGCGGAGTGAGAAACCGAGAATCTGCCTCAAGTGGCCCTCAAGCATCGCATTTGGAAGACCTCGAATTTGTTGAGGACCGATTGTAGTAACGTCCAAGTTTCCAATCCATAAAGAAGAATGGGAAGGGCCAGCGTTCGGTATAGTCGTATTTTGGTTTTGAGGTAATATTCGTTCGCTTCCATATGCACCACTTGAGCGAGGCGAATGTTGCTGTTGCCTGACCGATCCGATCCGGCTATGGATATCGGCCTTCGATGTCATTTTCTTTTCCGTAACTAACAATCCAAAATACTTAAATTGTGGGACATGTTCGATTTGGGTTCCATCGAGGTAAACGCTAGCCTTCGATCCGTCCGTAGTGACCACTTTGCTCTTATCCGCATTGATTTTTTAACTACTTTTTTTATGTAGGCCCTACATTAATTGAAATTAATTAAAACGTGAGAGCGCTCTGAGAATTACGCTGAATATGCTTTGCCATTAACAACCTTATACCAACACTGCGCAAAGATAGTAATTCTGTACTAGCGCTTCGATAGACAGTTTAGTATGCGCCCCGGCGCCGGCGCGAGCGGACGTGGGATCTGTGCATGACGCTTCGTCAACGCATCAATGACCACAACGTTAATGACTACAAAAGTGACCCCGCCTACTTCGTCGCGTGTCCGCCCATTTCGGATATTTTTCTGAGGTCTCATGTCGCCATAACTGAGTGAACTCTTCGTAGCTATTTTTGCTCAGCGTCGCCCAATTGGGATATGCCCGTTTTAGGGCTAGCGTTTCCAAAAGATTTAACATTTAGACATAAATTTGGCACAATATATCAAATAAATTGTTTATCGCATGAAAGAAATCTAAATAATGTATATCTAATACTCGATACAAATTAACTACTTTTAACCAAAGGCATACAAAATCGTACATTATAAACTATACATTGCATTAGTGCTCAAATAAATTTAATCTAACAACGAGAGGAAATAATGAAATTAAAAAATAACTAAATACAATTAAATAAACGGTCTAATTATTAAAATAATCGGGGAACATTATTATACAATTTTAAATAGCTAAATAAATAATAACAATAAAGTAGAAATATTATAAATAAATTTAAATATGGATAATAAAAATTAAGGTTTTTTCAAGATTTATCGCACTTGTCGCCACTGAAACAGAGATCTATGTAATTTAACTAACCAAATATTTTTAATTCTAGTTTTAACTCTTAAAAATATCCCCTAAATATACTAAAATACCTCCATTATAGCGAAAGAAGTTTTTATAAATTAAAATATATTAAAAACTATTTAGGATCATTTATGGGCCAGAAAAACGGGTCAATGGGCCCGTATCGCAAAAAGCCCCGCTAAAGGGCAATTGTGAGGGGGAGGGATGGGGTAGAGTGGGGAGGGGGGGGGGGTAAATCTACCCCGGGTGCCCGTCTTAGGCCGCTCTATACGAACTTACTTCTTTTGGAACATGACCATCCAGTCGACCTCTAGGTCGCTCATGTCGATTCCCTTGCCGTACTTCAATACGGCCGGATGTTTCTTACTCATCAGCCAGCCGATGTGCGAGAAGAAGAAACCCCGCATCGCGTTGTGCGGGTCGGCGTCTGTGTCTGAGTAGCGGTGGTGCTGGCGATGGTCTCTAGCCCAGATGTAGAGACAGTTCTGAATTAAATTTTAAATAAGTTTAATTTAATTTCATTTAAAGCAATTCACACATACTAATATTAAATTTAAAACATCAAATAAAATATTACAAAACTAAATTACTTAATCCACAGCGAGAAATTAAACTCAATCATTATGATCTCATGATTATATTAATTATTATTCAGCACAGGTTAAGTGTATTTTATGGTCCATTAATTTCAATATTATATATTTTGTTTTCTAATATATATATATACATATATATATATATATATATATATATATATATATATATATATATATATATATATATATATATATATATATATATATATATATATATATATATATATATATATATATATATATATATATATATATATATATATATATATATATATATATATATATATATATATATATATATATATATATATATATATATATATATATATATATATATATATATATATACATATATATATATATATATATATATATATATATATATATATATATATATATATATATATATATATATATATATATATATATATATATATATATATATATATATATATATATATATATATATATATATATATATATATATATATATATATATATATATATATATATATATATATATATATATATATATATATATATAAATATATATATATATATATATATATATATATATATATATATATATATATATATATATATATATATATATATATATATATATATATATATATATATATATATATATATATATATAGATATATATATATATATATATATATATACATATCCTGTATATATATATATATATATATATATATATATATATATATATATATATATATATATATATATATATATATATATATATATATATATATTATATATATATATATATATATATATATATATATATATATATATATATATATATATGTATATATATAT